>JAIPRK010000746.1:0-24140 GCA_025469195.1 Chaitophorus viminalis | reverse complement strand
TTATAATTCAATTTAAATATAAAATACTATATTATTATATACACATTTTAGACAAACATATTAACTCCGTTCAGAATCGTTATTCGTATACAATGATATCTATCATTACATTCAAATTTAACAAATCTATTGTAATAATTACGTATCCTATAAACGAGGTACACTCCACCCCCAACTGTACATCAAAGCGAGGCCCACCCGTTCTTTTTTGAATTGCAACATTTTTTTTCAAAAAAATACGATTTTAACTTAACTAATCAAACACAAATAAAACATTAAATTCATTTTATTTTAAGCTTTATTCTATTGTCAATTTTGTTCACAGGATTTCCTGCTCACTTTAAAAGAACTTCTATAAAATCATATGATCTTCTACCGTGACTACAGTATTGAATCTTTCAAATTGAACAACATCAAACGGAAGTTATTAATCTCTTTTTCCTAACTCTACAAGACTATGAAATTTAAGGATACATCATCATGATAGATTGAAGATTAATAATTTTGTTATCAAATATATAGTTTCGGATGTTAAAAGATCATTACGAAAATAGTAATTTTTGAAATAACTTATATATGTATATGTATAATATATATATTTAAGTGCAATAATATATCGTTTTTGTTTTTATTTATCAATTTACTTGCAAAATAAATTATATATCTTTAAGGAAATAAAAAAAAAAATGATTAATTTATCTGTCATTGGTATTAACTTACAGTACCTAGATGATAACCAATTGTGGTCATACTACTTCTGATATATTTCTGATTTCACTACAATTGTAAAGTGTGTTTTTAAATAAACTACCTACCCAAAACATCAATATAAGATGATAATAATTGAAACATTTCCCGGCTAACATAATTTACATTGTACCTACTCGTATATAAATAATATTAATAATAGATGCGTATATACCACACTAGAGTTTGGGTAATAAAACGTAAAGAATGACTCGATAACTAATCTATGTTTGGATAATATTATAAGCCTTTTTGTGTATCATTAACTGCACAAATATAGTCCATTTGTCCATACATAAATAAAAAATAATCGGATATTGGCCTCGCTCTGCTGTACAGTACGGGGTGGAGTGGACCTCGTTCATAGGATAGGTCATTACAATGGATTTTTTGAATTTTAATGCAATGATAGGTATCATTTTATAATTGTATACGAATAACGATTCTGAACGGAAATGATATGTTGGTCTAGAATAGATATATTATATTTAAATTGAAATATTATGTCAATATTTGTTTATCAATCGCTTATAAAAATAATTGTGCATATAGATATTTTGAATAATTTTGAAATGACAGTAATAAACACTTCTGTCGAATATTCTATTAAATTTTCAAGTATTTTGTACCAGCCAAATTTTTTTTATCATCGATTTCAAATGCCTGTAAGAAGCTTAAAAATCAATATAATATCAAAAAAAATTTACAACTTAAAATAAATTCCAATCTTGACTGCTGGTAAAAATTTCAAGTTTCTACGACTTTTACTTTTTTAATTATAACAAATATTTAAAATAATTTGAGAATAAATCGATATTTTACGCAATTTCGTAAAAATTTAAATTTCAAACGGTCATAAAATTTTTTCTTAAAGTCCGGTAGAAATTTTTTATAGTTTTCTGAATAGTTACTTATGGGTAATCTAGTGTTAACATTTTGAACCTTAAGTATAAACAGAAAAAAATTTTATGAATTTTAAACTATAAAATGCCTTGTAAATTATCGTGATTTTAACATATTTTATACGAATTTAAACTTTATAGGCTAATAAAAAACATTTGAGTGAAACAATTTCTATGTTTTTTTAGTTACGATAAGTATTACTTATTTTAAACCTTCTATTAAATTTTTAAGAGTTTTCGAGCAACCAAATTTTTTTTATCGGTATTTCAAAAAAAAAAAAACTAAAATTGAAATTGTTTAGAAATGAGTCAAAATATGTCAAAATACTTTGAAAACTTAACCATATATAGAGAATGTAAATATAAACATTTGGTGAAAATTTAAAGTATCTGCGGTTTTTTGTTTTTGAGTTAGAGCATTAAAAGAAAAAATGTAGTTTGCCAAAATGTAGTTTTGCGTAAAAATTTCCGTTTTTTTGTAATTTTTTTTTATCGTTTTTTTTCGACGCTTTTAAAAAGTATTGAAAAATTAATAAAATAGTAAAACCAATAGATTCTATCATTTCGTTCAGAATCTAAAATGAATCGGATGGAGACTCTCTCTGTTGTACAATAGGGGATGGAGTGTACTTCATTCATTGAATAGGTCATTAATGGATGTATTAAATTTGGGAGTTTATCGATTCCGCCGAACATTTGTATACATCATAGACCTTATAAGGTCTATGGTATACATATTGATACATATTGTGTATTGATTGCGCCGGCTATTGATTACGCCGAATATTTTTATATATCGATTCCGCCAAAGATTTATATATGTAAATGTTACCCGAATTTATGAAATTGCCGATTACATGAAATCGGTAGAAAAATTGCCGAACGCAACGCTGTTGCCGACAACGTGAATCGGCAACTATGCCACCAAATTCACAAAATTGGCAAATTTTAATTGCTAATTTCATGAAATAGACACACTTTTTTCTGCCGAATGCATGAATTCGGTAACACATTACAAATAGTGATACCTATATAAATAACTAAAATTCCATCGATGGATCGTAGGCGAGGAAATGCAGACAACCTTCTTTCAGTTATAATAAAAGAAAAAAATGGAAAATTTCATTTTGCGACGAAAGGGGATTCTGAACACATGGCTGGAGAGGAACAGTTTGGCTGCTACAAATTACTGTTCTCTAACGACTCTAAATGACGTTCAAAATTTAAAAAATGAATATTCTTTATGGGAACTAGTTCGATTAGAGTCAGTTAGGACCGGACAAGGATATCGACGTTGTACTTGCCGTACAAATTGCACATCAGAAAAGAGTACACGGAGAAAAAATAACATGATGTGTAATTCAGCGTGCCACCCCAGCCGTAGTTGCCAAAATGTATAAATATAATATAAATATAAACCAAACATATTAATATAATTTCATAACTTTCAACTTTTTTTATTTTTATTTACAACTTTTTACACATAATTTATAAATACAATATGATTTTATTATATTTTCAATGCCCATGTACAATCATAAATATAAGTTATATTGAATTATGTGTTATCATTATTTTAAGAATGGTCTTACCGATTTCATGCAATCGGCAATATTATGCATTTTAAGTTGCCAATTTCACGTTGTCGGCAACAGCGTTGCTGATTTCATGAAATCGGCAATTTTTCTGTTGATTTCATGTAATCGGCAATTTCATAAATTCGACGTAACATATATGAGCATAAAACATATATATTATAATATTAAAACATTTTCAGATTTTGTAAATACATAATATTGTTTCCAGCAGACGTCCATTTTGGTGATCCCGACAAATTTTATTATTAGCTCAGCTGTGAACTTTTATTGATTACTTTAACGTAAGTAAGATTGGTATATTATCATAAGTATAAAAAATTACAAGTTGTATTACAATTTTTATGTTCTAGTTCTTCGTGTTCATTATAACTATATATATATATATATTTAATATATTATGTTATACTTTAATTGTAATATGTCAATATTTGCTCTTCAAACAGTTCAAACACTTATAAAAACAACTGGTCAAAGTTTCAGGTTTCTATGACTTATACTTTTTGAATAATAAAATAACAAACATTTAAAATCTTTTGAGAGTAAATCGTTGTTTTATGCAATTTCGCAAAAATTTTAACTTCAAACATTCATAAAAAAATTTCTTGAAGATCTGGTAGAAATTTTTTAATAGTTGTTCGAAGAAAAACTTATGGATAACCTAGTGTTCACATTTTGAACCTTAAGTATAAAAATAAATTCCAAAACCTTTATGAATTATCAACTAAAACGTAACTTGCAAATTATCGCGATTTTGACTTACTTCATAAGCATTTGAACTCTAGGGTCTGAAAAAATTGTGTCAAACGATCTCCAAAAAATCATTTACGACCCACATGGTTTCACTTTCTAAAAAGTAGTTATAAAAAGAAAATTGATTTATTACTATATAGGTAGTAGGTATATTATATTATTTAATAGTTTTATAATTTTACAAATGCACTTTTAATAATGCGAGGTATATTCGAAATGTGTGCTTGATGACTTATGTTTAGTAACAAAATTAACATCGATGTTAATCCTACCCACCAAAAATCGATTCGGAACCTATTAGTGGGTATATATAATTATTTATAAATAATTTATGGTAGGTGAATGAAGGATAATTATTGAGTTATAAGTTAGTAAATAATTAAAAATAATAAATTTTTTACCATATGAGCTTTAAGTTTAAACGGTAAAGATATTAACTAAATGAAGTCGAAAAAGTTAATTTTAATTTTTGAGTAATATTATGAATTATAATTTATGTTTATTGATTAATCATTCATTTTGATAATTCATTTTATCATTATTTAAGATTCTGAACGGAGTGATGGAATCTATTGATTTTACAATGATGTATGTTTTTTTTTTTTTGTATCTGACGACAACTTTTTTTGCAGTAAAAATGCTTCGATTTGCTTATACAGCAACTTTTCTAAAAGTAAAGTGAATGTAGATGGTACTTGGGCTAGTCAAAAATCCAACTTTTTTAATACTTTTTGCAAAAATCGAAAAAAACGTTAAAAAAATTACGAAAAAACGGGAAATTTTACGCAAAATTACGTTTTTACGAACTACATTTTTTTTTTTTAAATGCTCTAACTTAAAACCGAAAAACCACAACAACATGAAATTTTCACCAAATCTTTATATTGGTATTCTCTATACATGGTTAAGTTTTCAAAGTATTTTGACTTATTTTGAATTATTTATAGACAATTTAAATTTTCGATTTTTGTAAGTTTTTTTTTTTGAAATATCTATAAAAATTTTATTATTTATTGTAAATTAATAAAAATGTTTCAGTACGCTAAGTATTTATATTTGTACATTTTAATAGTGTTCTTAATAATTTCTATAATATAAGATGAGTGGGGAGCCCAAACCCAGGTGCGAAACATGCAACTGTGATCTCACTGTTAAACACCTGTTTTTGGAATGCCCCACCTACCATGATGCCAAAGTGGGTGCTAACCTGAACACCAACTCACTCAAAGACGCACTCGGACCAGGACAAGAAAAATCCATATTGAAGTTCAAGACGGCTGATCTCACAACGAATATTTAAGATTACGGACCAACAACGCCACACAACCATTATTATACCTACTATTTAAATGTTAATACTCATAATATAAGTATCTGTAACTTTATGTAACTACTAAACACTCAAATCACAGTAGGCTAATAAACATTTGTATTTGAAGCCTTAAAATTAATAAAAAAAAAAAAATATATATATATGTAAGATGAGTAATATTGGTAATGTTTTGACAGTTAAGTTATGAATAAATACAATTTGAACATTTTTATTGTTTGAGTTAATGATTTTATAATAGGTTGGTGGTTGACAGTGGATACGATTTAATATTTTATTAGTCTGTGACTTGCTGTTGTGCGATGATAGTAATGAAGGAAAATGCCTTTTACAATTAATGCATTTTCAACTGACGAAAGAAGAGAAATTAATGGTCTAATTAATGAGTTTAGAGTTGTTATGACATTTGAAAAGGTATTAGAGATTGGTTTTGTGTTTATATTTTGGCTGTTGGTAATTCCTGCGTATGATTTGGTTTTGAGTTGGGAGTAAAAATCTGAAGTTTCGACAGGTTGGATTCTTGAGCCGAATTTTCATAGCCTGAATCGAATGCTGGACACCTCTGAATTTCACGGTGTGCGAAATTCTTCTCTTAAATAAGTTTACATATCTTCGAACTTTTACTAGAGTAAATTCATTTTAGATGTTGTTCTTATTGGAAGAGTAAGAATAATGATGCGAAGATATAAAATATGTTGACAATACCGGCGGTACCAGCACAAGATTTAGGCAGGCCTACAAAATACTGAAAAAAATAAGACCTCTGATTTATACACTGAGATAACTCAAATAGTGATTCTGACTATAATATAAGTAACGACCAGTGTATTACATTATTATCTATTCATTTTGTAAAACGGGTAAGTTTGTTCACCGTATGGATATTATTACCAATACTCACCGATACGAAATGTCCCATAAAGTATTAACTGCATATTACACGTCAATTGGGTAAATTAAAAAATCATTTTTATATCCATTTTAAATTATGCCTATTTTTCATCAACATTAAAGGTTAATATTTCTAACTCCTACAATTTAATCCTTAGGAATAAAAAGCTTTCAAAGGATCGTTTAGCTACTTAAATGAATTATTAAAAATGTACCTAGCATTTTTAAACAGAAGTAAAAGAATATACGTAGTATAATTTTAATATATAATTAATGGAATTTTCCATTCCAAACCTGTAATCAATTTTAATTATCCCTTTTATTCCTTTTACCTCATCATATATAATATATTTTGAACCATAAGCTGTACTTAAATTTTGATGTTTGCTGTTCAAAACAAATATATTTTGATTTAATTAAATTAATTATTAATGTATTATTACAAAACTAAGCCTATAAAATAGTACTTAATATCTTATTGGTTTTATTATACAAAATTAAACAGTTGTATCGGATGATAAAATATCTGTATCAAAAGAAAAACTTAATAAATTCGTATTTTATTTTATTTTTTTAGTTTTAAGATCATTTATGAATATAATAATTGATAAAGAACCTAACACAGATTTGAGATGCTCCACAATTTACAAGATATATTGAAATCTTCACTAGAAATATCATCATCTGAGTTCTACATTATACCATTCAAAAAAGATTTAAAAAGCCATTTGACATTCTACGTGTTCCAGATTTTTCTGTTCTTATTTTTTCATTTATAATCATGCGATTTACACAATTGAAGTCTTATTGCATGCAATAATTTACATCCAAAAAAATACCCATTACTTTATGGCTTTCATCCATATTTTTCTAACAAAGTTATCAACCTTAAACAATGCCTCATTTGTAGAAAACTAAATTATTATTAATTAAATTAAATGAAAACTAACTAATTCCTCTTGTAACTAATAAACTAATAAAGTGTATCATATTAATTATTTATGAATATATGGCCCAAGCATATTGTATTTTATAAGTATTGTAGTAATGTATTCTGTAAAATTGTAAGCAATAACATATCGTGAAAATCTAAGATACATAAAAACGTAACATAGGTTTTTAAAATACCTACGTGATTATAGTATTTTGTTATAGTATTATTGTAATTTTTTGGTTCAAAACGCATTTATAATAATAACTGCATACCTACATAAACACGATTTATCCAATCGAACGATAATTGTATAATAATTATTATTTTATGTCATACGGCAGGGTTAAATATTTAAAAATAATTAGTATTCGTTATCTATGCTAGTTGTAGATCACGTAGAATCTGTCAACGACTGTATGTGTCGCATTGTTATAATAATAATTGTACACGAATTAATTATACGAACCGTACAGTTAAACATATTATCCACGTTTTTATAATGTTTTTAATATTCGTCCATTGGTTTCAATAGTGATAATTTATTTAAGTATGGAATTCGATGCATGTACATCGAACTAAGTGGTTACACCTGTCAGAGCAAATGAAAAAATTTCTCCACGTCTACGAAGTAACGCGGCATATTTAAATACGTTCGCAGTGATTAAATATATATAAAAATAAAATTGATAAAACGATTGTTTTAATATTAGGACGATAACACGACACAAAGTGAAGCGTATAATTGAAGCGTCAATTATTGTTCGGTTTCCCTGCATTTTCCACGTAGACCATTCGTCTTTCTGCGATCAACAATTTTTCTTTATTACTTCAAGAAAAACACATCGCTCGTCACGTGACAGGTAATTTTATAATATAAATATATATATATATATATTAAAACTGTTTTATGAGCTGCAAAAGCCTGGTCTTCCGATCAAGGGACTGCTAGAGTCTCCGAGGGAGTGGTCTGGATTTTGTCCGTAATCTAATTTCATTAATACATATTTCATATTTCGACATCGCGAAAGAGCAAAATAAAATCTCATGGAAATTAAAATCGTTATACGCTGTTGGTGAAGTATTATTTCGGGTCCGTACGTCCGATACATTTTGTGAATTTTATGAGGTTCCATATATTTTATAATAGGAAAACTTCAATATGTACAGAATCTAAAATTTTAACAATACAAACGAATCAAAAGCAAATTGTATTTTAATATTATTATTATTATTATTATTATTATTATTATTATTATTATTATTTGACACAAAATAAATACGGTGAGATAAATATTATATTATACAAAATTAAAATACTGCTTATAATATATTAAATACATATATTACTTAAAAAATGTTTCACTATAGATTAGTGCATGTTTGTCGATATGGTCCTATAGATATTGACAATTTGATTTGAGTGCGTATACTATATAAATATATCTGTATACATAGACGAAATCGGAAAAATTGAATCAAATTATATTGTTCCTTATAAATGATGCAATATACAACTGATTTCAGGTAAAAGCAGACGAATTTGATTATACACACACATATCATTAACATAACGGTTAAAATGTTGTCCAAAGGAGTTCTATACGCATTGGCAATGGTCGCGGCTTTCCCTCTCGTGAGTTATCCAATAAAATTTTGTTGAGAACTAAGCATCTGAGTATTGTTTGCGACTAATATGTGCATTTTTTGTTTTTATTGATTTCAGGTCCTAAGTATTGATTTCTCTTTGTATAATACCATGAAAAATGTAAAAGCACGCATATTTAGTCGTGATGTATACGGTTACAGTGTACGCGGAATGTATGATGAAATTATTCCAATGTCATTTTACAAGTATGCGGATAACCATATACAGATTTCCAATGAATTAGTATATAGATTGGTCTGATTGGTTTTTTTTTTGTTTTTGATTTTTCAGACAAAATATGTTGTTGATAATAAATATACCGTTCGAATGCGATCCTAAAAAGATATCGGCTTTAAATAATCTAACGTATGATTACTACAAAAATGGATTAAGAGTAATTGCTTTTCCAAATGAACAATTTTCGCCACATTTTCCTGTCGATGTAAATATTATGTTTTATGTAGTTCACATATATAGTATACAATAACACAGATACAATATTGTTGATTATGTCTATGAAAAAAAAAAAGAAATTGTATAAGCAATTAATAACAATAGAATAAGTAACAATAGTTATTTGTAAAATTAATATTTATTCATTGGGATAAAACGTCGAATACTCACACAAAATATATGTGATATCGTTTGATTTGCTAAGCAATATTATAATTTATAATTAAAAACTATGCGATCTTTGTAATGTTTGACTTGAAAGGAGCGTTATTCATTGAGATAATAAAGTACATACACTATATTAGAAGATTAATGAACAGTAAAAGATTTCATATACGCATGCCTCTATAAGTGTGATTCGATATTGTCTACTATAGACATGCAGAACAGTTACCGCATGCGATTACGAACAATTCATACTTGTAGCTTAACTATTAATATTTATCCTTATTTGAAATACAAGTTTGAACTATATATGTCATTTAAAATTGACACTACCAAATAAATAAATGAGCAATCAGACAGAAACATTCTGGGTACTGAAATAAATTTGATATGTTATATTGTTTGACGTTCTAGAGCTATTATTGCTATCCGTAGTTTTAGTACTATAAGTGTATTGAGGTATACATGATGTTATGTTGCATACAGCATACAAATTATTATTATTAAATTTTTATTTTATACAAATAGATTGTTATCATTTTTTTTATACTTTTAACCCTTATAGGTATCATATTATTTTATTCATAATTTTGTAAAATATTTTGTGTTGAAGGAATTAGTTACTTTAGGTGCGATGGATAAATATATAAAAAAATACGATATGCAATTTGAAGTTTGTAATCCGATTAACATCAATGGTCCTAACACAGATCCGTTATGGGAATACTTGAAAGCATCGCAAAATTTAATTAATAAGTGAGTTCACTATTTTACATATTATTTGGTACAAAGCATTAACGCCATTAACATTATACCATATAAAATATATTCGGTGATTTAGTTATGAATAAATACTATTTTGTTAAGTATGTATCAAATAGTATGTATTTTATAATTGTTAATACTGGATTGAACTATAAATTCAAATATTATTTTATTTTTACTTGATTTTTTTTATTCAACCTGTATAAGTAATAAAGTTCAACGGATAAAAAATCTTTAACGAAACTAGAAAAATTCAATTGCTTTTATTTATTAATATCTTCATTTGAATACTAGTATAATACTTAGTATTAACTATTTACACAAATTTCATAGTAGAAAACGCATGTTGCATTTTACCATTACACACATATATATTTATATGTAATTTATTGATAACTGCACAAAAAAAAACGGTGCCTCTAATATAGTAGATTTGGCAGACTTGTACCGTAGTATTTTAGTATTCTTGAACATAAAGATGACCCCTTTAAACTTTGATTTATTATTGTCTGAGTGCAGAACCCACTTGTTGCGTTAACGATAGATTTTTGATTTCCGATCACATTTTCAGTACTTAACACCAAGTTTAGCTAAAAATATCTTACTACAGGTGGAATATGGTTGAACGTTTATTTACTAGTAAATATAGACACAGAAGATAACATTTTCCGGTTTTTTCTCCCTGATCAATATCGAATACGATTCAATTTAGTCCTACATTTCTTATTGGTCACCAATAATTTTGATTGTTCTATAATTTCATCCATTTCAATTGCGTTTCTTAAGACTATTGAATTTTTCAGCGATATAACTGAAGATTATACCATGTTTTTGGTCAGCAAAACTGGAATACCAATCAAAAGAATTCCTGGAAAACCTTGGTTACAATATAAGGTAATACTACTTTTTTTTATGAAAATTTTTGGGGGAAAAGTATTGTTATAACAACATTTTTTGTATATCCATTATGATTTTAAGGGTACATGTAATATACGTAATAATCATAACTCAATTTTGGGCTTTAACGGCCTAAGACTGTATGTAGATTGAATAATATTTATTGCGTTTTCAATAAAATATTTGATACGTTGAGTTATAGCATTGATTAAATAATACGTGATTTATTTTATATAATATACAATGATTATACGATATTATAATAATACTATACTATATTACTATTACATAATTTATTTATCGTATAACAAAGTATCTTTCAAAACTCATAATATTTATCACTTTATACGAATGTCGATTGTTGTAAACCTAATTTATAAAAATGTAATAATAATGTGAATAACATTATTCACATTATCTGAGCTAATATTTATGGACATTCAATTTATTAATTCATATTATTAAAATATAATTTTGTGTCTCTTTTTTTTCACAGAGATTGACAGGTCTGGTGACGCAGTATTTGTAAATGCTTTTACCTATACCATAGTCCAAACCGAATATGTCGAATAGCAATATATTGATTTAGAGTAATTACAACGTCATATGTACAAGACTATAATAACGATGAAAGCTATTGAAGCATGATGGAATTGTTCATTATTTCTTTATTCAACATACCTACCGTTTTCGAGTGTCAAAAACAACAATCTATTATAAAATATACAGTATGATGTACTATAAATTGTTGGCTGGAATAAAATCAAAATTAAAATGTATAAAATAAATGTACTTTTCCTTTTTTTGACAAGATCAATCGGTAAAAATCCTAATTACGAACTTTTAGATTTTTCCCGAGGCGAGTCGGTAAAACTTGTATGTAATAGAATTTAAAATACAAATCAAAATCAAATCGTTGTGAATAAAGTTATAACTTATTATTTGTTAATCAACAAGCCATGAAAATTAAACTAGTCTTTGTAAATATATCAGATAAAAATTATGTTATAAATACCGCAGCTGCGTGCGTAATTTACTGTGTTAAAAAAACTAAAAAGAATGTTCAAAAAGTTTTCAAAACGAATGGAATTCAAATCATAACCAAAATCAAACTAGTGTGGAGAGTGCACGACGAATTAATTAAACATCAATTAATCAATAATAATGCCGGGTTTCTATGAGGCGTAGATAATTATCGTTATCATTAATATTATTATTTGTTATTATTATATTATTAATTATTATTCATCTTCATTATCAATGACAATGTTAAACTGGTCTGGACGTGCAGATACAATATGTATTCGACAATTTCTGTATAAATCTTTTGATGTTTACCGTCACTAGTAGGGAAACAAAACTCTGTCGGTGAAATTGACGGCAACACGTATGCGGCAATATTTCTTTTGTGTAGACGCGGCTTTTGGGGAACGTATTTTTGTGAACAAAATAAGTAGAGCGATGAACAAAGTAGATTGCAACAAGTGGACCGATGCCATCACTTTGTGAAGCGATTGCACTCAAAAAATAATAATAAGTAAATTGTGTGTTGATTTAGGTATGAAAATTTGTAGAAACTTAAAACGAGCAGAACATACGAATCAATTAGTGACTAAAATAATAAAAATTATTCTATCTTTTTAAACAACTAAAAAAAATATTAGAAATAAAGCATTAGTAGGTACTCATAATATCATTGGATTATTATATCATTGGGATCATTGCTTGGGGTAGTGCCAACACAACAAACCTACTCCATCTTCAAATAGCACAAAACAATATGATTAGAATTATTGTGGTTGAAAACTACTTATTTCATTATAATAATTTCTTTGTTGAATTTAATGTATTATTATATTAACAATCAAAAAACTTTTCTATATAATAGCAGTTGTTTTCATAGTCAAAAATAATTCAACAAAAATACATAATCGCACAGTAAATAAAAAGTATAAAACCAATAATATTGTAATTCCTATATAAAACACATAAAACTACCACTCGATAATTGCTCATATGTAGGATCATACAACATATTTAATTCTATGTCCATAGAAATGCGTAATCAGTAATTTTTATACTGTCTAAATAAATGGTTCATGATTTAATTTTTTTAATTTTTGATTCTGAACGGAGGGATGAATGTATTTATTAGTTATGTTTAATATTATATTATTAAACTTTAATGTTATTTATATGCTATTATATTATACATTATTTACTGTTTTATTCTTATCAAACTCTTTGTAAATATTACATAAATATTAAGAAAACATTGGTTAGATAAATCTTAATGGGCTTCAACACGAGTATGCTGAATGGGGCCCTTTATACTCTGTTGAAATAAAATATAATAACTATATTTAAAAAAAAAATACATCGATAATTTAAAGTTATCACTTTTTTATTAATTTAACATAATTTAGGCATTTTTGGGTATCGTTAAGATGTCAAATGCACGATTATTTTCATCAAAAAAGTAAGCAAATACTTGAAGGTCTCAAAGGTGTGGATATATAGTCAAACATACCAATAAATGATAACTTCAAAAATCATTAATCATCCATTTCAAGTCTTTTATTTTAAAAGTGTGTTTTAATCGTATTCTGTTAACAATAAATAATCCCCAAGTATATAGAAAGTTATGTAAGCGTAACCATAAGTTTGAAGAAATATCTATGGGAGTCGCATTATTTAATAATCACAGAACTTGTTATTTGTTGGTTTAACTGCACATATAATTATGATAATTGCATATGACATACCTCATCAGTATGATCAATGATTTTCGTTCATTATATCGTCAATATAAACGATTTGTTTTTAATAACAATTTTAGTATACGGACTCGAGGGAATTATAGATTATATTATATTATATTATACGTTATTTCAACTAAAATATTATAGTTCATAGAAGAACAACTGTACACTAATTAATTATATATGTTGTGAATTTTTATGGTATTTTTAATTCTTACAATCGTTTTAACAGTGAATTTGAGTAATCGACGTAAGATCGGATAATCATTATAAATGGTATCGCCTGTCAGAATAACTGAACATGTTTACATGTTCATCATACGAAATAACTCGGCTTGTTTAAATACGTTCGCAGTGATTAAAAGTTCATGAAAATAAAATCGATTATTTTCTCTAATCTCAGTACTAAACAGTTTGAACGATAAGAACACGACGAAGTGTGAGACACGTAATAATTTGCGTGTCGCTTATTGTTCGATTTATCTGAATAATCATTCACGTAGACCATTTTCTCTTTGCGACCAGCAACCTAATGCTGTACCACTTCACGAAAAACACTGCACTCGTCACGTTACAGGTAAATCCATAAATTATTCATACCATTTTAAGAACTACATATAAGCCTGGTCTCTTTCAATCGGAATGCCAGAGAAGCGGAGGGAGTGGTCTGGGTTTTATCTGTACCGATTTCATTATTGAATGTTGAATTGTTGACATTGCAAGAGAGTGAAACAAAATGTTCGTCGACGTTTAAATTTTTAATCGCCGTACGTTATTATTGAAATAATGTTTCGGGTGGTCCGTACGTCCAACACACTCCGGTATCATAATTAACAGAGAAATTATTGAGGACTGTTGTTACGCATTGTATCTTATATAATAAACAGTAAATGTTTATTTTTTAAGTAATATTTTGTATTTTGTTCGGTTTTTGGAATATTTAAATACATTTAACCAAACATATTTATTCTAACTGCTTGGTTAAACAATAAAATTGCTAGCCAACAAGCATGCACATCAAGAATAGAAACTAAAACGACGGCCCGGGTTATCAACCGATTCGGATGATTATTTCGTTTGGTAAATTGTTTGTAGAAATTATGTCATATGTTTCATCGTCTCTTATCCATCTAGCTGCAAACACTTTTCTAGGACCAGGACGGGCGATATATGGATTCGTTTCACGTTTTTCAATGAGTTCTGGCTGAAATATTGGTAATCGCTCACGTATTAAACGAAAACGATTTGAACTCTTTAGACGCACAAGTAATAATGTACAAGTACTGCGATGTCTACAATATTTTGTTCTTTTTCCACCACGACTATATTTTTGTCTTTTTGTCGTCCGCCATATGTGCTCAAAAAATGCACAGTGATAAGATATTCTGGAGGGTTGTGAAAATCCAAAAGAATCAACGAAGGTTTTCATAAAATATACACGGCCACTGCCATAATAATATATATTTCTATAAGGATCACTTTGTTAGCAAAATAAGAAGTACAACAATTCGAAGTTATTTCACATAAGTTGAGATAATGAACGAGGTGCGTTTATAATGTTTATAATGCGTTAATTAATACCCGCAGTGCTCAAGAATTAGCGTATAGAAACTACTAGGTAATTAATTCTCAAAGCATATCACTCGTTTTCGCTACGGTAAGTGTTTTAGAGATCACTATTGTGTACGTGGGTCGATAGAATCCAACAAATATTGACCATTCGATTTGAATGCGTATCATATTATATAGAATATAGATATATTCTTGTCGTTACATATATCTATATCGAAAAAGTCGAAAGATTCGAATTAAATTATATTACTTTATATAATTCATACAAATTATTTTAGGTAAAGGCAGACGAATTTCATCACGAACACTTTTCAATATTTTCAATAGCGTAGTAGCAATCATAATGTTGTTCATAGAAGTTTTATGCTCATTAGCATTGGTCGCGGTAAGTTGCCCAATAAAATATTCTTGTGAGCAATACATAATAGATATACACTCATATTACGAGTATCGTTTACGACTAATTTTTGCATCGTAGCAATGTCATAACGCTGATATATCTCCTTTAAAACATAATCAATTTGTGCAAATATTCCTTTTTTAAGTTTTATTTTTTGTTTACCGATTTCAGGGTATCGGAATCCCTTTCACAGAGGCCATCGACTTTAGAAGGTTAAAGAAGTTAATATATTGGACACACGGTGATATATACAAATTTCGCGAACAAACACTCGATGGAGAATATGTTGAAATGTCAAAATACAAGTATGCGGACTATCATGTATTTCCAAAGGATTAGTATAGGTACGTAGATTGCTTTAATAGATAATTTTCGTTTTATTGTTTCAGGGGACAACTGTTGATATTTATAAATTTACCGTTCGAATGCGACTATGAACGGATCCAGGTTTTGAATGAGATCTTACTGGAGTACTACGACAAAGGACTAAGAATAATTGCTTTTCCATATGATAAATTAAACAAAGAGATACCTCTTAATGTAAATAATATGTTATATGTACTTAATAGTTAATACGGATAGTATACAATAATATGGTGCAGTGTAATGATATGCCGTTGTTGATGACTAAAGACACAACGTAAACTGCAAACATAATATTGCATGATAGCAATAACTATTTGTAAAATGTGTATTATTTATTTATTAGGGTAGAACGTGTCATATCATAAGTTACACAAAATATGTGGTAACAATTGATTGCTGAACAATATTATAATAATATATAAATATAAACTATGGTACCTTTCATGAGTAACAATATAATGGTAATAATGATTGGATTGAAAGGAGCTTAATTTATTGCGATTAAGGATTAAGTTGATACATTATATCGGAGAATGAATTAACTATATAAGCTTTCGTGTGAGCATGTCTCTAGGCTCAATTTTGTTTAGACATACAGCCATGCAGAAAAATAACCACATGCAATTATGAATATACTTTTAACTTTAATGTTAAATGTTAATATTTTACCTCCTACTTGGAGCCAAGTTTGAACTATATATCATACTTAATTGACACCTCCAAATAAATAAGTGAACGATCAGACAAGAACATTCAGAGTTGATACTGAAACAAATTTACTTGATCTATTGTTGATCGTGCTATGGCTATTACCGCCCTTAAAGCCAGCTAGTAGGCGTTACTATATTGTAATGTAACTATACGATGTTAAGCTTATCTATTATCTATAAAAATAGTTAATCCTTAAATTGTTTGTACTTTGATTACACTCATAACTTTGTAATAATATGTTTTATATTGTAGAGATTTATTTCTTTAAACATTATATCTGAACATATTCAAGCCTGCCAGTGGCATTTTGATGTTTTTCGTCCAGTTGAAATCAATGGTTATTATACTGACAAATTATGGGAATTTTTGAAAATATCAGTTTACATGGCAAATCAGTGAGTTCTTGTGTCAATATATTTTTACGTATTATTAGGTACAAGGCGTAATAACTATAGGCTATAGCATATAAAAGGTATTCGACATATAAATGATAGTATACCATTTTCCTAAGTAGGTACCTATGTACTATATAATAATCGGTACTAATAGAATAAGCTGTAAAACCATATATTATTTTATTTATACTAGTCAATCAGTATAGCTGATTAAGCTTAAAGAATAAAAAAAAACTTTTCGAACTAGAAAGTTTAAACTGCTATTATTTATTAATGTCCTCATTTTAATACTATAACATTAACACACTACATTTCATCAATATATCAAACTATAGTTATAACCTCATGTTAACTTATAATTATGTTACTGATTTGAAGTCAAGTAAAAAATTAGATTAGAGATAAATATCTAAATAAATGAATCATTGTACCATTACCAATGATCTTAATACCTAAATATTGTAATTTTACAACTTGATAAAAATGTAGGTATTGTTTACTTTTCTGATACAAATTATCTTGGTTTTCGTTGTTTTTAAAATACAATTTTTAGAAAAAAAATAGTAGTGATGAGACTCCATGGGTGGGTGAGATACAGGGCGAGTGAATGATACTGTTGTGTTGGTTTTTTAGAGTTTAGACCATTAGTGGTGGATCCAAAGAAGGGATAGTAGAATAAATACCCCCTCCCTTGAGCTTACTATATTAAAATGTATTATATTTATGTTCTAATTTTACATATTTGTTATAGGACTACAATAATCAAAGAAAAACGGCCTACACTGAGATTAGAATAGACTTGATATAAAATAGAATACCGATATATATAAAAATAGCTTATTTTAACGATAATTGAGAGATGTCAATTGAAAATGTTAGAAGGGCTATAATTATGTTTGCAAATATAGGCTGAGGGGGGAGTTTCCCCGCTCACCCACCAGTTTTGAATTCATAATCTATTCTATAAGTATCTAATCGCAATTTCGTCTTTATTTAGAAAATGAGCACTAAACTATACAATTATTAAATTTAGGGGGCTAATCCCTCCCCCCTGGATATTCGCCTATGATAACGAAAATAACGTACCTAAATAAACTGTCAATAGTGACTTAGTAGTATGGCGGTTTATTTTATTGTCATATTATATATTATACTATTATGTAGAATGTAAATAAATGTAACATGATATATTTAAATTTTGAATGTGTATTTTCATTATTTTGAATTTTAGATTCTGAACGGAGTGATGGAATCTATTGATTTTACAATGATGTGTGTTTTTATATTTTTTTTTATTTTTTTTTTTTTCTGAAAGGAAAGTGAATGTAGATGGTACTTTTGCAAGTCAAACATCCAACTTTTTTAATACTTTTTAAAAAAATCGATAAAAACGAAAAAAATTACGAAAAAAGGGGAAATTTTACGCAAAATCACGTTTTTACAAAATATATTTTTTTTAAATGCTCTAACTCAAAAACGAAAAACCGCAACAACTTGAAATTTTCACCAAATCTTTATATTGGCATTTTCTATACATACTTAGGTTTTTAAAGTATTTTGACTTATTTATGGACAATTTAAATTTTTGATTTTTGTAAAAAAAATTTTTTTAAATATCTATAAAATTTTTTTGGCTGTCCAAAAACTCTTGAAAATGAATTAAAGGATTAAATATAAGTAATACTAATTATAACTAAAAAATATCGGAGATAGTTTCACCCAATTTTTTTTATAAGCCCATAAAGCTCAAATTTGTATAAAATGTGTCAAAATCACGATAATTTGCAAGTTATTTTGTAAATAAAAACTCATAAAAATTTTTCTGTTTATAACTAAGGTTCAAAATTTTAACACTAGGTTGTCCATAAGCTAATATTCAAAAATGAATAAAAAAATTTCTACTGAACTGAAAAGAAAAAATTTTATGACTGTTTTAAATTTAAATTTTTACGAAATTGCATTATAATTCAATTTAAATATAAAATACTATATTATTATATACACATTTTAGACAAACATATTAACTCCGTTCAGAATCGTTATTCGTATACACTATACAATGATATCTATCATTGCATTCAAGTTTAACAAATCCATTGTAATTATGACTTATCCTATAATCGAGGTGCACTCCACCCCCAACTGTACAACAAAGCGTTTTTTATTGTTGCTATACCAGATCTATCGTTGATACCGGTTTTTAAGAATCAATTAAAAATGGAGATATTAAAAAGTATTATTAAGTATGAATTGTATTTTATGGATAAATTTTAATTATTCCCTCCCCTTTTGGTGAATTTCCATCCCTAGGGGCTAGGGACCATTAATGTTTAATGTTTTTAGTATTAATGTTAATTTTTCTCGAAAAAAAAGCCACTCTGAGTGAATGGTGTCGGTTGGATCAGTTTAAATTAACTTTAAAGATGAATACTATAGAAGGAGAAGCAAATTTTATTACAACCAAAATAACAACCAATTATACCCAAATAATATCGTGTTCAAGTTTTTACAATTTTAACTCTATTTTTTACAATTATTCAGAAAATTTTAGTTACATTAGGGCAATTATTCTGTTCAAAATCGTGGATACAGAAACAACAATTAATACTTCATAAAAATTAATATCACGGTTAAATCAAAACATTTTTCTTTTCACACCATATCCAAAAAAAAAAAACCATCTTCACCACAATGAAAATTCTTGTTTACCCTAATCAATTGAAAAACCTTATGAGTATTAGAGTGTTGAAATCGCTTGATAAATCGATAATAATATGCCTATGTACTATGTAGTTACAGATATACGTATTAAATTTATTAATAACTGAATAAAAGAAAGGAAGGTGCTAATATACTTTAATAAGTGCCCGAATTTATGAGTAGTATTTTAGTATTCTTGAACACTATAATGATTATTTTGCTCTAGGTATATTATTGTCCGTATTCGGTTAGGTTAGGTAACATTTTATTCCATTAACCAGGCTTTCGATCTTCGATCACATTTTCGTTCCATCCAGTACTTACTACCGAATTAAACTAAAAATATCTTGCTACGGGTGGAATATGGCTAAACTTTTATAAGTTAATTCACTACCTACAAGTATGTATAAAAACATAAGAAATAACATTTTCCAACTGATGAAGATTGCATACGCCTCCATTGATTTATTCACCAATTTTATTCTTTTCAGTTAAGGTTCTTAAAAGTTGTATTTTTCAGAGATATAACTGAGGATCACTCCATGTTCATGATCGACAGAAATGGAGAACCTATCAAATTTATTCTTGGAGGTCAACCGTTAACATTTGAGGTAATACCATTTTTTCGATGAAACTTTGTCGGAACGTTTGCGTTTTTGTACAAAAGTATTATTATATTAGGTAATCTTTGTTTGTCACATCTATATTGGTGTTTGAACACTTATTTTTGTACATATATATATTTTTTAATGTATTTATCATGTCATATTGGAAGTCAGGTTTTTAGGGCCTATGATTTTATAACAAATGTATTTAATATACTGATTGCATGTTTATATTTAATATTGGAACGTTGAGTTATAGCATACTATAATAATATTAAATAAATTTTATTAGGTACATGGTAAAATATTTTCATATTATTATTATTCATTTATACGGATGATGCAATCCTAATTGATAATAATTTAGTAACATTATTCACATAACTTGAGCTAATTTTTATGATTATTAAATTTATTAATACATTCAAATACAATTGTATGTACATTTTTTGTTCACAGTCGTTAGAAAATGAACTGAAGCCGTATTTGTAAATGCTTTCATCTACCATAGTCCATACCAATTATTTCAAATGGCAATGTATTTAAAGAGAGTAATTACATCATCATAGGTACAAGATTATGATAACTTATGCAAAAAGCATAATGGAATTTCTTATTATTTCTTTATTCAACATACTTACCGTTTTTGAGTGTCAAAAACAACTATCTATTATAAAATATATATATTATGATGTATTATAAATTATCAACTTGAATAAAATCAAAATTAAAATGTATAAAATAAATGTACTTTTTCTTTTTTTTTTAAAAAGATCAAACGGTAAGTATTCTTATTACGAACTTTTAGATTTTCTCGAAGTCAGTCAGTATGACCTAGGTGTAATACAATTTAAAAAAAAAATTTATATTATAAAAATCAATATTTATTTTAAATATTTATAACTTAGTAGTGGGACGTATTAAATTGGACAAAACAGGTGGAAGGATGAACAATGTAAACATAAAAATATGGAGCATTTCCAGTACTGCCCATCAATACTTATTAGTTACTCATAAACTACTCGCATTCATTTTTTAAGGTTGTTTTACTTATTTTAAGAATTTAAGCTGTATATAAAGTAAGAGTAGGTACCTATGGTACCTATGATTTAAGATTTTCCACTGGAAACAAAATTTCTTACATCGAAATAAGCTAAAAAAAAAATGTTATTGAAGTGTCTTATATGCATATTAGAGTAAAAAAATTGTGGGGGCTTCAGCCCCTCACATAAATTTTCCAATATCTGCCTCTCAGAAGCTTTTTTTCCATCCTTACCTTCTATAAAAAATGTGCTTATTGGAAGGCAAGTAAAATTGAAAAAAATAAAATAAAACAATAATTCACTTTTAAGTATAGGTAACAGATTTAATATAGTTTTTACATTTTATATTCTTATTTTCCTATTTTTTTTAGCAAATGTATTTAAAATAATTTCGGTGTCAACAATAATATCTCTCTCAATATTAAGTATTGCCAATTTTGAAGACCGTTCCTGTGACATAGTAGACCTGAGATAATTATTAATTCTTCTCATTGCAGAAAATGACCGTTCGCAAGTAGCCGAACTGACTGGAAGAGTGATAGCCAATTGAATCATTTTAAAAAGATTTGGAAACGTATCTTTAGATATATTTTCTTTCTATTTGTTTGTATTTCTTTTTAAAGAGCAGTAGACATCTTTGCAATAACATCACCATTTTTCACTGAGTTTTTATAAGCTGACCATCTTAAATTGGCAGTCAAGTGATGGTCAGAAATTTCATGCAATTTTAATTTTGTTTTTCCTGTTTTTGCATCCCTAGTTCCACTTAACTATAATAATAGAAATAGGTACATATTATTATATAATACATTTTAAAGATAATATTAAACAATTATGATCTATTAATGTAAATCAGTGTATTTAAAATGGTTAAGCTTGCCTTTTTCCAATTATTAAAATCTGTTATGAAAACATCTTCTACATGACCAGAACTCGTTGAAAAAAACATTTTGCAAGGAAAGCAAAAAATAGCATCTTTCTCTATGCTATATTCAAGCCAGTTATACTCCATGAAATATTTGGAACAAAAATATCTATTTTGTGATCCAAATGCTATTTTAGGATAAACATATATGCAATAAATTTATTATTTTTCTTTTGTTATTAAATATTGAAGAAAAAAAATATTATTTTAAATTCTGACTGGAACTAAGAAACTAGTACTCTTACAATTATAAAATTTATATAACTTACCTTTAAAATAGGTTGCACAGGGCCAGAATCTTAATTACCTAGATTGACAATATCCAACTTATTTCCTTCTTTAGGACTTAATAATGTCGATTGACTTGTCTTATATTCAACTAAACAATTATTCACATCAGGAGACATAGAAACAAAATTATTAGAAGTTGAAATAGCTGTTTTTGAATGACTAGAGTTATTTTCGCCTTCATTGTTAATTATACAATCGGATTTTTTTTTTAAATTAAATATCAAAAACATTTTTAGTTTACTAACTTTGAATAAAAAAAAAAAGAAGAAGAAAATTAGGTAATAATGATAGGTAATAACTTTTTTATTCACAAAATAGCAAATGCAAAAATATAATCACAAAGCACGATGCACGAATGAACAGAATGAACGCATAATGTAAGTACGTTTGTATTAGTAATGCAATCGTAATTGAATGGTAATGCAGTCTAAGAAATAAAAATAACAAATATGGTGGTATATTGTAATACTTGTCTGCTAAGGACGGTTTGGTCGTTTGGTGTGCTCGAATATTTAATAGCATCAATACAGTTATTGTACTTTCCTTTTCGTAAATGAGCTATTTATAAACCTACATAATAATATGATGTGACTGCAGTGCCGCAACTACAATTTTGAGGCCCAGGTTCGAAATAAATTTTAGAGGCCTTTAATTTTCAGTAGTGTCTAGATTTCGATTCGTTGATGAATTGATGAGCTATAACTGAGGGTTATACAATAGTACTCAAATATCATACACCACAAAAATAAATATTTCTGATATTTTCTCTTAGAATTTCAACTTCTACTTTACCTCAAGAAACCCATGGAATAGCTTAGCTAAAAACGATGCATGTTTACAGCCTTACAGGAGAATAAATGTTGTTAAGACCAAAACCAACACATCAAAAATAAATCAATAGAAGCATTTGATACCTACCTTATAACTATTAAGTTATAAGTATAACTATGCAACTTTATTATCTTATTTTCCAAATTTGTTTATTTATAATACCATGTTTTTATAAACATATAATAATTAAGAATAATATATTTTTATGGAAACATATATAACAATAATTTCTCATTCTGGTATATTATATTTGGTCACCTTTTACAGTTATAGTGAAGGTATATAGTATATTATTATATAATATGTGTGTATATATGCACATTTTTTAATTTGGTAAATATCTAATGTTTTAATAATACATGAATATGAGTAATACATTTATTTATTGATTTATTGAATAAAAAAATAACAAATACTTATAACTTATAAGTAATAATTAACAACATAAATAAAATATGTTTA
>JAIPRK010000745.1:0-140989 GCA_025469195.1 Chaitophorus viminalis | reverse complement strand
GTTATTCGTATACAATGATATCTATCATTGTATTCAAATTTAACAAATCCATTGTAATAATGACCTATCCTATAAACGAGGTACACTCCACCCCCAACTGTACAGCAAAGCGAGGCCCATCCGTTTTTTTTTTATAAATGACTTTATTTGAAGAATTACGATCTATACATAGTGCAATAAGTAACAATAATAAAAATTTACAGACAATTAACAGGAAAAAATACATGAGAAGGGAATCACACATTTGTGACACTTCTTATGATTTATTAGCTATAATATATTTAATTATAATTGTTTTACTTAACTAAAACAAATTTATCAGGATATTATAATTTTAGTAAGTCTCGAACATAATTCAATACAACTGATATATAGAAAAAATGAGTTGTACTTTGACACTTCTCAGATTTGCTCTGTTGCTTCAACTTATTGCTAACATTCTGCATTTTTTTATTTTTTTTACCATTTTTTCTGGAGTTCTTCGATTGTCCATTGGATGTTATTAGCGTATCTTTACGTACTGGAGCGTCCGCCGTCAGTACTAGCGGAACGACAATTTCTCTGACAATTTCATTGTCTAAAAATGCACAGTTTTTGGGATTTATTTGAATGTCACTGCCCGAGTGGGAAACGAAATCGACATCCACCGCCAAAGGCCTGAAAGAGTTAGTAGAAATAAAATAATTCGATTCCTTAGCTTGGCGTGTGATATCCTTTTGTTTTTCAGATTGTCTTCCGTTTTGCTTCTTTTCAAACACTATAGCCTGCTTTTTACCGGTCAGTAGTGTTTTCGGAGTCATTGACTCAACTGGAAGAAAAACAGGAATTTACATGATCACAATTATGATTTATTAATAATATTACAGTTTCAAACAATTTATACGATTATATTACTTTTTTGTGCATTTTTTCCGACGGCTGATTGTATTTTCATTGAAGATTTTCCCGTGACTTTTTTACTGAGTACTGCAGTATTGATTTGTTCGTTACCTATATCAATACGTGCAGGACTCGATTTTCTTGGACTATCTATCACGGTGGCTCTTTTGCTTACTGATTTTAGCTTGGAATCTCTATTAGGAACTTCCGGTGTACAACTTTTTGGTGCGTAGTTGGCCATTGGATTTTCCGCGATTTTTTTCAATTTTTTTACTTGTATTTTTGACGTATCAATCCTTGACGTTTTACAGATTGGCGTCGGCTTTTGCAAAGTGCTGGGTGATTGTGCTGTACCCGTAATTTTACTTTCACACTTTGTGACATTTTTATTGTTGCTTTTTATTGTTTCGGATTTCCTGGATCGTTCAGCCCGGTCTTTAGATTTATCATTTAAAGCGGTAGGCTGTTGATGAATGGTCTTTGGGTTTTTGATTATACTTTTCGACTCGTCTGCAAACAGAAATAATTTGTGTTAAGTCAGTGTTTTGTGATCATTGAAATTATCTTCAAATTATACACGCGAATCGGAACCAATTTAATTCGTTACCGTTTGTTGTCGTTGGCTTTACCGCCGCGATGACCGTGGATCGGTGTTTTGGCACAGACGGGTTTTCGGTCGCAGCGCCACTGCAAACTATTGCAGTGCGGACCTTTCGACTATGCGTGTCGGTACAACGTGCACTGTTTGACTTTTTAAGACGACGGCCGTCCGTGGCCGCGGCAGTGTAAGTTGGTTTGCGGGAAAATGTTCGTACAATGTCCGCACTGCATTCTTCGGTATTTCTTGTAACGTTGTGGACATGGGCTGCCCGCAAGCGGTCGAGAAGACTACTCATCGGCTTCGGGATAACGTCGTCGTCCACGGTCTGTAGTAGCCGGTCGTCAAACTCGAACGACGTGTCGACAACCACGAACTCCGCCCGGGTCCATGCCACGCGCCTGATGACTATTGACTGGAAAAACTTGCACGGCACGTCCGGGCGCCGTGACAGATCGCAGACCGCGGCGATTTTGAACCACGTCGGTCGAACCCTGGTCGTGGTCACCGACCGGACGGTTGCCGTGCACTGGTCGTACTGCATCCGGTCCGCGAACTCCGCGATCGTGTCCACGCCCGTCATACGGTAATCCGCTCGTCCGCAGTGTTGTACGAACGTGAATGTCGAACATTCGTCGAAAAACTGGCGAAACGCGCACGCATCCGGCTTGCCCGTGAACGTGGCGTAGAACTTCGACACGAAATCGCTTCCGACCAACGTGATCTCATCGGCGGCCATGTTCTGGTTGCACGCGCTGATCATCTTCCGTTATGCTGTAAGTATGTTATCGGTCGGTTGCAATATAATTATGTATGAATAAAACGTGCACCTATATCATGATATAATATCATGTATAACAAATACGTAAGCTTTTGACGGTTTTCTATGTAGGTAGTAGTATCTCAGGAGTACGTGACGAAGTATTAGGTATTATGTACACTGAGATCAGATCTCGGAATGGAAACGAATTTGTTTAAAGGTCTGCAGTAGGCGAGATTTTACGTTTCCATAGTTATACAAGTAGTTTTACATATTATTACTACAGCTACTAACTCAATTCAAAAATTCATAAAAAAAAAAAAATGCGTATAAAACACAGGTATTCTACCTAATGCATTTTTCGCCATGTTCGTTATTTGCCCACGCGTCTACAACTGTAATATTTGTTAAGTACAGACCGTACATTTCTCGGTATTCGCACGAAGCAATTATTTCAAAGTACTCTTTTCGACACTAAAATTTGATATTTTATTAATTTTGAAAAAGTGTTTATAGGTAGGTACTATTATACTTTCATGTTATGTTGTCTTTTATTGAGTCCTTAGTATTCGACAATAATGTAATACGTTCCATACCTATATTCTTAGGCCTTAGCGATACCAATAAAATATGTACACATTATGCATAAAATCAAAAAAATTCTATAAAACGATGTATAACATTCTTGTTGATTACAGGCTGCTTGATCAGCTGCGGTTGAAAATTATTTTTGAAATCACCACCAGTTCACTTAATATCCACTCAAGATAACAACATCACATATATTTGATAAATGTATATATCTTATAGCCACTTAAAATTTCCCAAATCTCGTTTCATAATATTCAATAACAGTTCATGTTCGACAACCGACCGTGAAACACGTGTGCTCTACGCGATATCGTTTTATAACTCCCGATAGCACGTACCTACTACCTACACTATCCGGCCGTCGACCCACAGGTAATATGTCTTTTTAATCATTTTACACTGCGTGCACGTATTACCGGTTATTACGGGCATGAAGAAAAATATAGCGGGCAATCTGCCCAAAACAAACTCATTACATAAACTTAACACTCCCAACTCAACAAATAAACAAATTACTTCGCCCTCACAAAAAAATGGCAACACACATACATCAAATTCAACATTACCTATCAAAGTCAAACTTAATACCTCAACGTCCGTTGGTAACCAAAAAAATCAATCTTCTAGCACTTCTATTAATAATGTTATGTTTATTATCCACGACTTTCCCCCTGCCCACCACAATACCACATCCACTGCTAAATCTATAGATAACAATCCTATATCAACCGCTTCATAAACACACGATACATCTAATGGCTCTTTACCTCTATTTGGACAATAAGTTAAACCGACTGTTATCTACACAAATACCAACATTAACTTTGCATCTGTCACTGCTACGGAAAGTACTCCTAGTAGAGAATAAGCGATAGTATTGAATTCTATTGACGGAATCTCTCAAAAATATTATATATAAGCCATTGATAAAATTGTCAAGCTCATAAACATCATTTTTGTATCAAGAATATCCAAAAATCGTTTCTGCATATTTTTATCGAGCAAAAAGGTTCTGGATAACTTAATGGAGCTTACCCAATCAATTAGTATTTATGACCAGATAATTCAAATACACAGATTGATCAACCCTGCAAAACGAATAATCATATCCAATGTATGTCCGTCAATCCCCAATACCGCAATATTAGATGCACTAAAAAATATAGGTATAAACCCTACTTCAAAAATAAATCATTTAAAAGCCGGCATTAACTTGGAAGGTTATGAGCATATAATGAGTTTTCGCCGTCAAATGTTCATTAATTACGAAGACACACCTAAACTAGCCTCCCCATTGCTAATCAATTTTAATAATAATCAGTTCAGAATATTATTTACGGACGATACTCTTACTTGTTTCATCTGTAAATCTATCGGGCACACCTCCATCAACTATAAAAAAAATATCGAATCTAAATCACTAAATCAATCCATCAACAATACAAATATTACCAACATATCTGAAATACAACCAAAATCAAAAGACAATATTCAGCAACCCCTCATCCCCGAGCTAAATGTAACTCAGAAGCCACCAACCATGGACTGGTATTTAGAAACAGATCTCCCCTTACCTATTTTTTCCAATCACGATGAAGACCTAATTCCATCCCCTATACATAAAGACACATACAAAAGACCCATCTCCGATTCATCATCTTTAAAAACACTAGAATATCCTAATAACTTAATCTCTGTTATACCAACAAGAAAAGAAAATAACTAAAAAAAGCAAAAATAAGTTCTCGATCAAACTCACCTAATAGATCACACACTCCCTTCGAAGAAGGGCTAAAACCAATAGAAGATTATTTTACCAATAATGACCAATCACCTATCACATATCTCCAACTCATATATATACTCGATAACTTTACTAATAAATCTATCAACATCCACACGTTATGTAATATATATATATATTACATAACCATATATAACATATATATTTCCAACCATAAAGAATTTACTCTCCCTTATATAGAAAATATTGTCCAATGCCTTCCCCATCCATCATATATTATCGTCGGAGATTTCAACAGCCACAGTGAAACGTGGGTCTCATTCAAGTTCCTATCCCAGAGTGAAAATTATTGAAGAGTTGCTACTTAACGACTCTATTTCAATACTAAACAATGGACAACCCACTAGAATAAATCCATCCAACGGAAACCCATCCGTCATTAACCTCTCCTTAGCTAATACTTCCCTTTCTCACAAACTTGAATGGCATACGCTCCCTGACATTTATAGCAGCGATCACATTCCTATAAAAATCTCATTAAAACTCCCTCTGGACGACACACGCCTATATTATGCCCCACATTGGAATACAAAAAAAGCCAACTGGGAACTCTTCTCCTCGCTTACTGAGCAAAATATTATGAAACACTCCTCCCTTTCAAAAGTAAACATACCCACACAGCACAGATATATTGATTCAATGTTTAATAAATATTTGAAGAAAATTTGAAATATTTGTTAATAGTTTAATTCTTATTAATAATACATTTTAAAACATTTAATAAATGAATTATAAATATTGTTTGAACCGTTTCGCGATTCACACTTAACATTTAAAATAGTATATTGCATAAATATTAATTACCAATATTTATTAAATGTTAATAATTTTTCATTTTAGATATTTAATTTCCATTATTGATATGTTTTAAAATATTAGATAAATGCATAATAAATGTTTTAACCCTTTTGCAATTTATATTTAATTAATATTAAAGATTAATATTTAATTATTATTACAATTTTTTTCCAAAAGCAGTATCTATACCATTATTAGCCAAATATTTAAGTTCATCAACCAAATTGTTTAAAAATAAATTACTACTCAATGGTTTTTCTTTGCCCCAATAAAGACCAATCAAAAACACGTTAGGTGCTTTAGAATAGCTCTGAGCATAACCAAGAATAGGCCAGAAAGTGCTGGAAGAGCTTTTTGTAAGTGGTAAACCATCAATACCAATAACTAATTTAATTATATTTTCATTTACATAGGAAAAATTACAATGGGATTTTAAGCCGTTAGCAACACCAAAATGATAATAATATCCTGATTGAATCATTTTAATTTTATTTAGCTCACAAGAATTATTTGTCTTTAACACAGTTCTAGCATCTATTGGAAAATGATCAAAACAGCTGTGATTCTTTAAAATCTTTAATAATGCCGAAAATGCAGATAAAGTAATATTATTTTCAACTGTCCAATTTGCTAACAATTTAAGAATAAAATTATCATAGTCAAAAAAATGTTTATTTTCATTTGACATACATTCATAGCCAGAGTCTGAGCTATAATGGTCACATTCAAGTTGATCTAAACTATTAACATCATCTAAATAAATTATATTTGAAAATGTACCCTCTGATATATTATTTATTATATTAACATCACTACTAAATGAGGATAAATCATGTTTACACTCAGTAACCAAATCGGGGATATTAATTTGGGAGGAATTAGATTGTGGTAAAAACTGTTCTCCAAACTGATTTTCAGTAATAAAATCAACCGTTTCTACCTCTTCCAAATATCTTCTACGTTTAGTAGATTTACTCCCATGAAAACGAGACATATTTTAATATCATATATGTAAGGTATAGTATATTTAAAAAGAAGTGTACATAAAATTGCTACTATAAAGTATTATAGGGATTATATACTTACCTTCAATATAATATAAGTATAAAATAATAAGAGACAGCTAGTACAAAATTGTACAACAGTCAACAATATATATAATAGTTATTAAACGGCACACTTGAAATCAAATTATAAGAATTTATATTTAATCACAGTTAAATAAATTAAAATATTAAATAATGCAACGGTCAAAAAAGCAGTCAGCGATTCGTTTCAACGGTCAGTAGTCGTGTAGTGCAATGAAAAGTCTATGAGTAGGAGGTACGACCAATGACCATAGGGCTAACTAAGTGAAGAACTGAAGATGGCCGAATTTCGATAATAATCTCATTATAAATAAAAATAATTCTATTACCGGTAGGAAGCGGCTCGCAGTGTTAACTGTTTCTCGTGGCGGTACCTGCAGCGCGGCGGTAATGACGACGTTTATCTATTAATATAATATGGGTTTCCCGATAGTTTAAGCGAAACTTGTATAATATAATATTATACTATCAGCTATTCCAAAAGAGAATGATCATTTCGGCTGTCCGGTTTTAGTCGATCCCATAAATCTCCGGCTAACAATACGGTTGGTGAAATTTATCCTTGGCACTGTCGCAGCCGTCAGTTGTATGCGCAAAAGTGACGTCACTTCGGTCGATTCTCTTTTGGAAATTTGGAATAGAGCTGCAGTATAAATACAACAAAATGCGTGTAATACTATACGCATTATAATAATAATAATAATATTAATAATTATAATACATATAGGTATTGAAAATATATGTATTTTACAGCATGTTCAATGTATGTAGTTTTTTTAACGAAAAACATTTTAATTCTAACCAATTTTGTGGTGAAATATATAATATTATATATATATCTATATATAATATATAAATATTATAATGTGAACTTTTTATTTAACAATTAAATTTAAATAAACTTTGATTATTAATTAATACGATATTCAATATATGCATTTAATATTAATACAACCATATATTTCAATTGAAAATACAATATGAAATTTTCAATTAAAACCAAATCAAAACTACATATTTAATTTAAATACTGATTTCCTGATGGATTTTCAATATTAATCAATCGTTATATCTATAAGGTTGGATAAATATCAAGTAAAAAACATTTATTCAATTATAAGTTTTTCGTTAATTTTTAAATATTTCTTTTCCAATGTTAATGAATTCTTATTAAATGTTTCAGGTTCAACATAAAAAATTAAAGATATATTCAATGTTGAACAAACTTTTTATTTCGAATATTTAAAATCCAATCATACATAAATATTGTTTCAATCGTTATGATTGACAAATGCTATGTGGGTAAACACTGTCGTAGTTAACTTTACATCAATCATAGTAGATACCGCCAAACTTTCTATCGGAAACTTTTCGTGTACATCTCATTGACCCAGAGTCCCTTGGTGGAACGAAGATTTTAAAAAATCCATTCAAAATAAAAACAAAGCACTTATAATTTATCAAACTACTAAAACCAACGAATACTTCATTACTCTGAAAAGACTCAAAGCACGCACGAGATTTCTTGTAAAAAGCAGCAAAGCTTTATCCTGGAAAGACTATGTGTCTAGCATCAACAATTAAACGAACTCTTCTATCGTATGGAAAAAGATTAAATCCATTAAAGGAACTAACAGAATTAATACCATAAACCTACTCATAGACAATAAACTCTCTACTTTATCTAAAGAGATAGCCAACACTCTTGGAATTCTCTTCCACGAAAATTCTAGTAACACGAACTACGACAATGATTTCCTCGCCTCCTCCTCTTTCTACAATAACTCCACCAATATGGTAGATTCTCTTAACATCTCCCAAACCCAACTCAATTTATCTCTCAAAACCGAAGAACTCGAAGATGCTCTATTTAACTATAAAAGTAAAAGCCCCGGCCCTGATGGAATACCTGATTTCTATATAAAAAACCTTTCTTATACTAGTAAAGATTACCTCTTAGCAATATACAACACGATTTGGGAAAACAACGTCTTTTAAAGGACATGGAGACACGGACATACCATTCCTATTATCAAACCTAACAAAAATAAATTCCAAGTTGAGAGCTATCGCCCCATTTGCCTCCTCAATACACTATGTAAACTACTCGAAAAAATTATTAACTGTTGTTTAATATGGTACCTCGAAAACTATAACCTCTTATCTCCTGTACAAAACGGTTTTCGTCATCACAGAAGCACCCTTAACAATCTCCTAACAATAAAAAAGGAAATTAACACTTCTATACTCAACAAACACATCTTGGGTATGATTAGCTTCGATATTGCTAAAGCATATGATACCGCATGGTGACTGAGAATTCTACATATACTCAATAAAATTATTTCCAAAAGAAATATGCTAGACTTCATCACAAACTTTCTTAGCCACCGCACTTTTCAAGTTAAAACTTTTAACACCTTGTCAGACATATTTAGTCAAGAAAATGGAGTCCCACAAGGTTCAATAATATATATAATATATCATATATATTATATAATATCCGTCACCCTATTTCTCATAGCTATTAATGACATCGCCGAAGGAATAGAGAACCCTTGCATTCCAATGCTATATGCGGACGATTTCACCATTCTCTGCCGCAGTTCATGCTCTGACTTAATCCAAAAATAACTACAAAACGCAACAAACAAGCTAATGTCATGGTCGAAAGTATCTGGCTTCCGTTTTTCCCCCACCAAAACTAATCTTCTGATCTTCAACCCTAAGAGAAAAACACAAAATATATTCATTAATATCGGTGACCATATAATCTAGGAATAACCCAAAGTTAAAATCCTTGGCATAATTTTTGATTCCAAAGCCTCATGGGTTCCCCACATCTCAAACCTAAAAAATTCAACAGCCCCTAGACTCAACATGTTAAAAAAACTTGCACATACTTCATGGGGCGCCCAGTCTTCTACCCTTATAAAAATACACAAAGCTTTTATTCTTTCCAAGCTAGATTATGGTGTCCCATTATTTTCAACAGCCAAATCGTCACACATAAAAATATTGGAACCAATCCACAATACAGGAATCCGACTCTCCATTGGTGCCTTCCGCTCCAGCCCGGTTCAAAGCATCCTGGAATTAGCGGGCATCCCAACTTTATTAACACGATGGAAACAACAAGCATCTAAAGTAATAGCCAGAATATCAAGACTCCCTCACGGTAACATACCCAACACAAAACACATGTTTAATAATACATACACAAAATACGACCTCAAAAACATAATATCGTCTGAAGTTCCTTTATGTCCCCCTGGCTTTTCACAATGAACATCAATCTTGATCTGCATAATTTCTCGAAGAAATCAACATGCCCTAATACATTCAATAATTTATTTAAGGAGAATATTTCCCGCGATACAACTCAAACACATTTATACACTGACGCATCTCTGAAGGATGATTGAGCCGGGATGGCCATCATCCACGAAGACAAACAAATTCAATGGAAACTCTCCAATAAATGATCTATATTCACGGCGGAAGATCTTGCAATTCTCAAAGCCATTGAATACATTAATTCAGATATCAACAACAACTATATCACGATACATAGCGACTCTTTATCAACTCTCACTAGTCTCCAAAATCGTCATAATCCCACCGACATTGCCAGAAAAATACAAAACGCCCATTATAGAGCACAATTATCCGGAAAATACATTTCCTACACATGGATTCCGAGACACTGTAACATAGAGGGTAAAGAACGGGCAGACACAGCAGCTAAACAAACTCATTCATCCCCTAATGCTCATACTTTAGCTCTTTTCTCCTATAACGACATTAAAAAAATTATTGAAATTGATACACTCCATCAATGGGAAAAAGATTGGAACCAAATGACTACTAAACTCAACGAAATAAAAAGAACGATTTTACTCGGGCCTCTCCCTATTAATACTCCTAGAAAATATGAGTCATCCATTAATCGCCTCAGAATCGGACATTCTCACCTCACTCACTCCTATTTAATGAAGAAAGACGCACCCCCATCTGCTCAAGTTGTGGTGTCCACCTCTTTGTTAAACATATTCTCACCGAATGCAAAACCTACAATACAGAGAGAAGAAAACTTTGAAGTTTTCCGTTAGATGATCGTGCATTTGAATGCACGATTATCTAACGGAAATATTAAGTCCAGATCCAGTCAACATCCTAAAGCTCATCCAATTTCTATCAATAACCAACCTCATTAACTTAATATAAATAGCCTTTACATGTTCCACATCATAACTACTTATATTTACTTATTTATATATTATTTATTTATATGAATATATTTTCTTATATCTTTCTTATTTATATTGTTTAATTCATGTTCTATATTATACACTATCATTAACTAACCCTAAATGACTTAACATCTATTTAATACATTGTCACATTCAATGGTCACAGTAGCCGCGGATTGTTAAATTTAATAAAAAATAAATAAAAAAAAAAATTCAATAATATTCTGCAAAGAAAGTTCCGGAGAAAATACAAACTATTTATAGTAGGTACTTTTCTACATATCTACATTTCTGCCATGTTTAAATGGTACCTACATGTTTCAAAGCCTCAACTATGATTGATTTAAAAGTAATTTTTAATACGAAACAGTAGATTTTGAAGTCAATATTATTCAAGTAAGTGATGTTTGCCTGCATGCAATTACATTTATTATATGTAATATAATTTAATATAATGTTGAATTACAGTGTTATCGAAATTTATTAATAATTCCGGCAAACCCGGAGGAAATGAGCCGTGTTTTTTCGTTTTTCATTTATTTTCCCTTTCAATAGTAACAATGGAAGAAAACATGGCCAAGTGTCTGCGTGGTGTACAAAAAGTATGATGAGTTTTATATACATATATATTGTTAACGTCTCCTCTTAGTCTGCACTATAATAATAATAATAAAAAAACGGCTAATGGACTGGAAAAAGAAACTAATTAAGAGTCTTAATGACACGTTGGCCATTATGAAATTGACTCGTTAAAGAGGGAGATGTTGCAAATAAAAACACACACACAAAACGGAAAGCGTAATTTTGGCTCAGAGACGACGGAAATTATTTAAGGAAGGGTTGTTTGTAATTAAAAAAGATTTACGACTGCAGAAAATATATCTCTTCCGTAGCCCTTCTTTCGACACAAATTTCAACCCAACCCTTTTGCTAAGTATAGAAAACATGGTACAGAGAGAGAAAGAAAAACGGACGTACGTACAAAGATTTTCCATGTACAATTTCGTTTTATTTTTGTACACGATAAATCTCATTTTGCCGACAAAAGTCAACTGACTAACCTCGTAATTTTTTTTAAACACTCTTATCGCGTTTTTGTATTGTTTCTCTTGTCACGCTTGAGGGCAGGGAAGAATCGCGAGACAAAGAGAAGTATAAAAGAATAATCGTCTTACGCTATATTAATATGTAAACGGATTGTCGCCGGTGTTGATACATTGTAAAGTCATGCTCTTACCATTGTACGACACGTTAAATAATAATTTGACTGGACTAAAATAAATCCGTTTGTTTGTTTTCTTCACGTTTCGCCGTTTTAAGTATATTGATCCGGCCACGGCTATATCTGAATTCGAATCCGGTTATAGATACATATGTGTAAATATATTTTATTTATAATTGAATCAGTTTTCAAATAATATTAATTTATTCTCAGGTATATTGAAAAAAACCTGTAAAATTTGAAACATATTGTTTAAATTATTTGGACAGTGAATACAGACAGGTTTAATATCTTTCTATAGATTTGGTTAATATGTAAACAAGGGTCTATTTTCATCCAAATAATTAAGTTTTCCATGAAATTAAATTGTTCAAGTTAAGTTTTGAGAAGTATAATTTTTCACCAGCATTTAATTACACTCACAATCATTTGTTTGAGAATAATAATATGTGGAATTTGTACCTATGATAACAAAAGTGAATTAATTACAGAAATGTTTGTCTTAACATTCATTACCACGAAGTTACCACATGCGACGTGACAAAAATGCATTGGCGTAGTAAAATCATCGGTAATTGATATTTTTATGATAATTGATCGCGGACGATATTAGAATTAATATAATATTGTTATTACCTATTAATGGTTGTTATTTACGGTATATACGGTTGTTATATACCGGATGATTTATCATTTTGTTACCGTCTGTACCATGATCAAACGAGCCATTGTTGCCCTTCTGCATAATACATTGTAATGCCTTCATACTTCATAGATTATATTATAAATAATTTGTATTTTTTCTCAATTTTTCTTCAATTTACTAATTTTGTTTTATCCGGTGAGGTTAATAAAACACTTGGGCAGTGAGACGAATATAAACAGCGCAGAATTCAATCTAATTATTCAAAAATTATTCCACGAAAACTTAAAGGTCAATACTTTCAAGTTTACTCAGGTCAAGCTTAGTTTATATTAACAGGATACACGGTTAATTTATTGTAAAGTCCAAGATAGGTAACCTACTCGGCTCGCGCTATTGACTCTTGGTTGTTCGTCATCCATGAAGGTTCACCCACACAAATCTACAGTTTCAGAACATGAGTTTGACTAATATACTCTATGATATAGTAGAACGATATTTTAGTAAAATGGGAAAACAATAATGTGTACATGCATTTGAGCGCGCGGATTGCACAAAAAAAACCGTTGAACTAGTTTTATAAATGATAAGCCCAGCACTACTTATAACTATTATAATTATTATTTATCATTTTTAATCTTGAGCTAAATTTTATCGGATTTGTGATACATACATTTTCCGATTGAAGAGGTCTATAATATAAACTCTGATAATAAACTATACCTATATACTCTTATATCTTTTAGTTGAAATTATTTTACCAACAGGCATTTAATCAATGGACAATGGGTAATAAAAACGGATATACATATTGCATTCAGTTCCACGTATTAAAGTGGTAGTTATTTTACGGAATTATAACATAAATTGTTAAAGGTTGAGGTTAGGTTAATAATATAGTGTAATATTATCTTTTCAGTTGGAAACTTGGAACTCATTACTCGAAACTAATATTCGATGAATTTATAGTATGTCTTAGCCCTTAGGTGATGTATAGTTAATAAAAAAATGTTAGTGTATATTGAATTAAAACTGAACTATCCAGAATACGTGGCTTAAAATATTTATAATTTAATATTATATTATTGCAGTAGTGTTGTATATATTATAATTTATAATGGCATTTTGCTCGCTATTCGAAACGGTGCAGATACACTGGAACATAACATAATATATTTTAATAACTATATTTCCAATCTACTCGATTTAATAGCATTTGGTTTTAACGTTACGACAGGTTTATGTAGATATATTATACCGGTAATTGTGTGAGTTTACGATACTCATTTTACTTTTAACTGCCCATTGATTGGATTGTAAAAAGGTGACAAAACTATCCTATTGTATACATAACGGTTGATGTTATGGCGTTTGCTCGGATTTATTATTATGCAAGCGCACGTTGTTTATGACTTAAATCGAAATGAGCTTTCAGGTACTTTTTTTAATGACCTTTATACTGTACATTAACGTAATACCAAATAAATCAAATCTGATATTGCATGATCATAATGTGTCCAATTACAGGTACATATACATATTATATTGATGAAATATTTTACGTACCGTAAAATGTAAATTGTATCTATATATTATACATTACCCATAAAAATGGTTAAATGTTTTCCAAAACACACAAACAAGTTTACTGATATAACTACCCCGTGAGTTACTGTTGCCTTTGACAAATACTACAACACTTAGACTTTTGTCTAGAATAATATGATTTGTGTTATTATTATTCACTATAATTTTGAAATTGCAAGTGTAAATGGCGACCCATTCTGCATCGTTTGAGCATAAATCATTGTTGTCATTTATAATTGTTTAAACACTATAAACACGCATTAAACTGTATCTAATGATAATATACGATTTATTTTCTATGATTTCATATGAATACATTGTATATATATACTTATTGTAAAATTACTGGCACGACTAACTTTATTATTATTATTATTATTATTATAATTTTTGTATTCTTTTCACTTGTTATTGTGGATTTTTTAAAATAAAAATAATTCTATACGTTCCACCGCTCATTTTGTTTTTGTCCAATCGATTTTTTCACATAAAATTCAGGATTGAGATTTTAGACTTTTGTCCTTAACGTTTAGCATGTTTTTGCGATAGAATATTTAGTGTGGTTTTGTTTTTATGGATAGTTAGACGACACGTCACGATAGCCAGCAATACATCACAGGTGAACTGACAGCCGCAAGTTCTCTTACATTTTGCGACGTATTTTTTTCCTTTTTGTTTTATATAAACCATTATTTTTATTAGAACTCTCCTTGCGATATGCTCCATTTAGTCTTGCTGTGAGTGTGTTATCGAACAATCGATCATAGCATGCGCATTCTCTTATAATTGTTATTTTCTACATTTTTTCTCTTTCTCTCTCTTATTTCATTCATCTATAACTTATTGTTATCTATTTTTTGTATACATTGGGTTCGGATACGATTCGCAAATAAATAAAACATAAAAAAAATCGATTGTATAATTGGGTATTTTATTGTTCAAAATATATATGTCATGAAATATAAAGGATGGATTAAAATTAATTAATTCTGAATGTACCTATTCGACCAATCATAATTGTAACGATGATGCGATGAGTATCCGTATACAAGAATTTTCAAAATCATTCAGTTGTATTATATATTAAATATACCTATAGTTCGTTTGAAGCAACTCAAGATAAATGCGTCAATCTTCATTAATCAATAAGTTTGAACTAATTATAAAACAGAAACGATTATAGAGTCATCTGCAGGTCGGCCTAGTATTCATTTAATAATTAAAGTCCAGACAATATTAAATATAGCAACATAATTTACTATTTATCAGTAGAATATGATAGAGAGAAAAAAAAAGAGAGAGAGAGAGAGAGAGCAGCTGTATGGCGTATGCCACAACCACATATAGGAGAATCGTCCAAATTGCACTCTTTTTGTTTATGTTCGAAATGAAAATGACAGACACACATTCATTCTGTATTATATTTTTCAATTTATTTGTAAAGCGTGTGTGATTACGACATAGCACAAATTGATTATTTGTATCTTGGTACGGGCATAAACAGAAATCGATGACAATTTTGATCGAACTAAAGCTTGTAATACGCGTAATACCGTACCGTTTATATTTCTCTAGTTCTAAAAATATTAGAAAATATACCTAACTAGCTATTATAGGTGACGATGCGATGGTTTTTTCTTTACGATTCGGATTCTAGAAACCGAGTAGAATTTATATATATATATATATATTATATTATTATATACACCAATGATACCTTCTTTCATTTATCAAAAATAAATGCTTTATTACAGAACTACAATTATAATTTTGCAATCTATTGAATCTATAAATGATTGAATCGACGCACCATTTATAAGGAATAAAGGATGTACAATGTACATATATGTATATAGTAGTTTATTTATTTATGTGTTTTGTATATATTTGAATAGTAGTTAATTTAATAATAAAAGTAATTTAACAGTTCAATTCTTGAATTATTACCAAAATAATAAAAATGAATAATTAGAGTAACTAATGATGTTTTAGGTATAGAGTTACAACTATTATAAAAAAATCCAAATTATATAAGTGACCTAACTTCAATAAAAATCCAAATTAGTGGATTAATTGATTGCACAATAATAGCGGATGGTTTTTTACATGAAATGTTTGACAATATCGGGTGTAGTATTGCGATGCGTGGAAGAGATTTATCCAAGTTTAGGTATAGGTAGTGAATATCAAGATATACTTCTGTTCAATAACTGATAAGCAGAATGCAGGAAGGACATATCTAAAATTGTTCAGTAAATTGAAAGGAAATCAAGTTTTAAATTAATTTCGAAACTATATTTTATACTATAAGATTGTCAATGATATTATTTGCTGTTCTTTTTTTAATACCAATCAAAAGTACCTATGTACTTGAGTTTGTACATCTTCTGGTTCGGCTTATGGAATTATAGGTATATTTTGTATTCAATATAACTACGGAACCAATTGTTCCAGCACATTGATGGGTCATTAATAATATTATAGTTATTATTTATTATAGCCTCTTCACATGATGACTGTGCAGTACTTGATTAATTATAGTACCTTTATTATAATACACGCGTATCCGCGATTTGTCTGCGCACGGATTACGCGTCGGATCATACGCGCGGCATGACGATTATATTGTAGGACCGTCTTTTGTGTTTGGTAGAAAATCGCCAGCCACAGCTGCAGCAGTATGCGCATAAAAATAATATATATTATAATATACGCGGCGTATTATGGTGCGGTTTTTTTTCGATAATCCCACCCCCGCCCCCACGAACGGTGGTTAACACTTGTCGGGATGAAACGGCAAATCGTATAATACATAATATAACGTATATAATGTAGTATAGTTGTACGGAAGACAATGATGCCCCTGCTCGTTCGTCAGCCGATTACAAGAGACGCTAATGAGGTTATATTGTGTAGACAGACATTTGGCCGTCACGCGCGTATATTCACTCTATACCACGTACGCGCGTTTTTCTAGCCCTACAGTCCCCGAAGTCGCCGCCACATCGCGCTTTTCGCACCCGTCCTACTACTCGTCGTCCTGCGCCCTCTACCGTCAGGACGAACAGACGCACAGGACGCACAGGACATTCAGACGAATGCAGTCGTCGCAAAAGTTGCATATCCAAAGTATTCTAATGTTGGCCACCCAGCGCCCTATGGTGTATATATTATTATCAACAATCATCATCATTATTTCTCATAAACGTATTACCTACATAATATAATAATATATATAACTATACAATATATTTTTTTTTTTTTACATTTTTTAACTGACGACTAGGGGTAGTACAGAGTCCTAAATTTCCCCCCCCCTCCAGTCGCCTTCCTTTATTGCAATTTATTACAACAACGTTCATCGAGTCAGCATTGAGACAATACCCCAATGCTTTCCTTTCCTCTTACATTTAATTATTTACATGATATGGAGGGCTCTATTCCTCCTGTTTTGGCCTTTGGTCTACGACATTATCCTATCTAGCTTATATGGCTTGTTTTCTTCTTTCTATATATACTGTAATACTATATAATATATATGTGCGCGGTTTGCTTGCTTATATAATAATAATAATAATAATAATAATAATAATAATAATAATAATACTATTGTTAACTCGGAGCTTAGACGACTGTTAAACAAATGGAAATTATCTGTAGTCGTTGTTTGAGGTATTTTTAATCTTTCAACAAGTATTATGGAGAAATATGAAATTTATTATGTGCAAATAATAATGAAAAATGTAAGAGCACTGGAAAGGAAACTATTCATAAAATCTAAAATGAAAATAAAAGAAATATCTATGCGAATACGATTTATTATTTATCATGGTACATACACTACGTGTCTTGTTTTGCTTGTCAACAGACTTTCTAACGTGGTACGCCACGGTTATGCCGTTTCATTTACTATTTGCGACATACTCTTCTGATCACGGCTCATTCCCTACATCCCAATATATTTGTCTGCCAGTCGCTTTCTACGTTCTAAAGCAGGAAATGACTCTTGGATACTCGTAGTTACATGCACTATAACCCTGCTCTTTCTCCTTTTTCGTTGCACTATATTATATGGGTTGCAGTATTATATTTTAATACATTTCTTGTTTTTGCTATGTAATAATATGTTTTATACTGTATATATGTATACACATAAAACTGTAAGTTTTTTAGAAATTTGATTTTTGCCATTATAATATATTCATAGTTATCATTTTTTGTTAAGAAAATGTTTCTATACAGCCGAGTGTAAAATTTCAATATTAAGTGAGCTTCTAAATTTCTAATTGTATTAAGTATAATATGCGTTTATCATTGTATTTCAATATAGACTTCTATATATTAATATCAAAAAATATAAACAAAGCAAGATAACATATGTAAATTGTTCAAATGGTGTATGAAAAAAGCACCATTAGTAGCATATGATTTATATTTATACCTACCTATATTAATAATACTATTAATGTGTATGACATATTTAAAAATAAAAAAAGTATTATTTTATTTATAAAATTGATCTAATCACATTAATTATGAATATATAGGTACATTTATAAATAGTTTAAACGAGTGTGTATATAATTGGGTCCCGATGTATTTTGTGAGGTTAAAATCGATATAATATGTAGCTGAGTAAAATTCATCAGACTGCAGTTGTTGCAATATGTGCATTCTGCAATGACAGTTTATCAAATATGTTTTTTGGTCATAAAATTGTTTTTTTGTACATGTAATGCCCATTTATACCAGCCTGCAGCTATATTTTGATAGGTTTCTATGTGAATGCATGTAGTACGGGGAGTAGTATAATTATTCGTCTAACGATTTCAATAAATAACACGATACCATTATGAAAAACAAAAACAAAATATAAAAAAATTAAAATTAAAATTAATAACTTTTCTCCAGAGCTTTCCGATCAGTCTAAATTTCTGTCATTTACTTTACTCACTTTAATCACTATAAAATGCATATATACTGCATATATACATCAAAACGTTATTTTTCATTAACAATTGATTGTGACATTCGAAAAACTTCTTTGCAGTAAGCGTAAGTTTATACGAAATGATTGAACGTGCGTCTTAGCGATATTTTGGTTTTAGTCGGTAAAATTATTGTTAAACACGCCCCTCACATCGATATAATGTAAGTATACGTGCTTCACTACTGCCGATGTAATTAAATTTAAAACTTTGTAAGAACGTTATTCCGTCCGTCCGTCGGGCTCGGGTCTATGTTTTACCATTAATTATAAATACTATTTACTATTTACTAATTACTATTATAAATAGTATTTATAATCAATAGTTATACCTACAGAAAACACACGATGGAAGCGGGTAAGTACCATTTTAGGTCGTATTATGAAGTTTGCACGTCTAGTGATAATACTAGTGTTTGTGTTGTTCAGGCCACCGATTGAAATAGACGCGTAGAGCCTTCCTCAGAGAGAAATTAATAAGTAGCCCCCCCAAAAAAATTATTATTTACTTTTAATCCTCAAGAAATTGACTAAAATTAGTTTTTAATTTATTAGTTAATATATTTTAATATTTAGTATTTATATATTTTTTATTGTACCCTTTTGAAAATTCATAATACATTAATACGAATGCTTGATATACACCGATTTACTATGTCCAAAAGAAGTGTGTACTAATAACATGTACTAAACCGCTGTTACTTCCAAGTCACCTAAGATGTAAATATGATGCCCCGGTGTGTCTTACTATGTGCAAAGATAAAATAAACCGGCATTCATTAATTCGAAAATAATAACCTATACTCTATATAATAATGTCATCATAATGGAAATGACTTTTAAGTAGTTAATAATATAAGAATAACATACTCGTACATGGCATATTCAACTAAAAATTTAAGATCTTACAAATTTACAAACATGTAAGTAAAGTTGAAATTATTGAATTCGAATTAGGTAACAAATAATCATGATATATTAAAATAGTATTGTATGGAAAATCATTTTAAAATAAATATACATATATATTTAATGGTACCCGTACGTGGATAGTTGACCACTGTGCGTATAGTATACGGACGGCGGTTAAAAAGTCAAAGAGCGGTTTACGGGTACTGGGTTCGCAGGTCGGACCGGCGTTGTCGGTGGGTCTCACGGATAAGTGGCTGAAAGCTTTCGCGACTGATCCATCGGTTCCGGTATGCAAATGACGGATATATATTATTATAATATAAAACGGTTTATTTACCAGCCTTTTGTTTACACGTGATTCACGCGCGCACACTCATTCCAAGGGCACTACCTGTAATAGTAATAATATACAGGGTGTTTAAGCATGATTTGACGAATGAAAAATAAATAAATTTTAAATTTTGTTCTATTCAAATTTTTTTCCTTTTGTCTTCTAAATAACTATTGTATTAATATTGTAATATTGTATTATTATTGAAGTTCATAGTATTTATATGAACTTGAAATTAAAAATGTAATGTTTAATATTTTACCATTTTTTTTAGAAAAAATCAAATTTTCCATTTGTAAACTTGAACTTTTTTTTAATGTTTGGTATTTATTCTCTTACTAGTTGGTTAATCCGTTGATTGTTAAGGTTTTTTTTAAGTTTGTAAAAATTAAATTTTTTTTTCATTTATTTATTAATAGGCTGTAGAGTGATTAAACAATTTAAATATAATACTATGATTTTTAAAAAATTTTACCAACAATAAATAATTTTATTTTATTATTAAAGTATTTAACAATAGGTACAAATTTTTATCCTTCAATACTGATTTATTTGTTTTTTAACTATAAATAAGGAAAATACAGTAATAGACTAATAGCTATCTTCACTGTTCATAAATTTGCTAATCTTTTTTTAACACAAATTTACTTTTTTTCTCTTTTACTAATAAAATGGAATTACAAATAATAATATGGAAATGACGGGATTAAAATGGGACTGCTTACTAAAAATGAAGTAAATAGTGTCCCGTTTGTATTTTCTCGGGACAACGGGACATGATTATCAAAAAAGGGACAATCCCGTTTTAAACGGGACATATGGTTACTTTAAATTAGTTGTATAATTAGTTATTCTATTTTATTTATTAAGTATCTATCTGAATTAAATAATTAAATTCAAATTTCCGTGTACTTTGAAAGATAATTATTGTAAATAAATTACTTGTATTTTATAAACAATTTTACCACCAATATATTTTTCTCTAAAAATCATGTTTGCGGTGTTATAGTTTTGGGTTTTTGTACAAAACAAATAGAATAAGACAAAAATAAATTTTAAGGTTCATAAGATCCGCAAGTTAAAAAAAACAAAAAACAAATAAGTCTTATTTTATTATTGTTGTAGCGCAGTATTACCTATAATATTATTTCTGTTAAAAAAAAAAAAATAATAAATAAGAAGAGATTTAAAATTATTGAATAGATTCACAATTCAATTATAAATATAGATTTATTAGAAATCGTCAAATTTTTTCAATTGATGTTGCTAAAACACCCTGTATGCGCGTCGCGACTGGTCCATGGACATCGCGTCAAACTTTATACACGTACACGTAGAGTTTGAAGTGGCTCACCGTGCTACTGTATGGATATATGGTGGTGTTTATACGGTATCGACGTAGAATAGTGGACGGAGAGGCCGTCGTTATGGGTCTCTAATTATTATTTGATACGGTATTCGTGTATATTATGGCGTATGTGCGTGTGTGTTTATAGTACAAAATGTTTGCACAATAAATACGCAGACGTAATGGACCGAGCTGCGTGGTTGCCCGCGGGCCGCGTGAATAGCGAAAATATTATCAAAACGATATAACTCTATATACTATTGTTATACTTCTCTCTCCGCGTGTGATGTTCCCTCCGTGATTTTATTATATATGTGTGTCGTATAATGGATAGCTATATGTCAGTGCAAATTCGCAGTTATCAAAATGTTTATTCCATCCCTGCTGTATTATTATACCCGGGTATAGGTATATCTCTCATAACGGGTAGGACGGGTAGGCGATCAGTGATTTTTGAGAGCTTGCATACGTTTACAATTATACGAGTATATATTATACACAGATAAAACATAAATATACTAATAGTATAAAAATATAAATAATATATAAATTATGGTATAATCATACAGATAATATTAATAATATTATGGTTAAAACATATACCTACGTATAAGAGATTACCGCGCGATTACTTTTTTTTTATGAAAAAATAAATAATTTTTACTCACTTGGATTCGTAGTTTTAATTATAGCACGTTAAACGTACGGTAGTGGCAGAGGTATAATATTATAATGTATACAAATATCAAAAAAGAATATTTATGTATAATATGTATACCTATATTTGCTATGTATATTGCATGTATTACAATTTTTTCCAAATCCACGTGTGGGCTTACTGACAAGCCTGTATAAAGTTATTGAACGAAGTTTTTGGAATTTCTTGTGGTGCACCACGCGCCTCGATCTTATGTGCATATTATAATATAGTTTAATTACTACAAAGAGTATATACAATAGTACCACTCGTATCATTGTTATAACGTACAGTTGTAGTTTGTCAACATTTATTTTTGTTACCATTTTTTTCTTTTTTAGCTAATTGTTTAATTTTTTAACGAACTACTTACTATTTAATATTGGGCTCGACATCTACTCTATATCATATACTGTGTATATGCGTATTTACGTATGCGATGACAGTAATACTCACAAAAACATAATTTGTTTCGAGTCGAAACCTGTGTATATATATAGTAATGTGACAATACATAATAATATTAATAAATGTTTTATTATCAGACTCTTTAAACACATATGCACGTGTCGAGTTGATTTGAAATCGTCGCCCTGATGTCATTTGTTTTTTAATGGTGTTATAGAGGAGTCATTATTGGTGCAATTTTATGACAATACGCGTGGGCTCATCTTTAATGTCTTAGTTAACACCAACAAAGTTTTACAACTTTTAGGCTTATGTCAAACATAGTTTCACTGAAATAAAACACGCAAACACAGATAATTATCATTTGTGTATGTATATTTCTAATGCAGTTCAAAATCAATTTGATGTAATTATAATGTTTTATTTCTAAAAATAACCGTTAAATTTGCTTATTGATACAAGCTGTATTGGAAATATATCATATTTTTGTAAATACCTAACAATGTGGAAAAAATATTAGAAAATTAGATATATCTATTATGATTTACGAAAAAAATAAAATATCATTTTTTTTTCTTTAATTACCTAAACCCTTCTACAATATATATAATTCCCAAAAATTATTAATAACGATATCTAAATAAATTGCCAGAGAGGATTTTAAAACTTTAATCGTCACCATCAAAGTTTTTTTTTTTAAGTTATTATGTAAGGGAATATTTTAATTATTTCGGTGATGGTTTTCATATACAGCCAAGCAGCACAAAATTAAATAATATTCTATAATTAAACTGTCAAAGTTTTTATGATAAAGAAAAAGCGTGGTTGTAGTTTAAGTACCTTTGCTTACTTTCTTACCATACATTCATCAATCAAATTAAAAGTAGCTTAACTTTTTAAAACTATAACACTTTAAGTTCTAACATATATAATCTGTGCAATGGTAGGCTATAATAAATTAACCATGTCGAAAAAACAAGCATGAAGAAATATTAATAATTTATATTATTTTATAAACGTCTGCAGGGTGTAGGTACGGTTTCTTTGTGTTTTTATTTATTTTTGTAACGTACACTATGTTTTACCGTTAAGATTGGAGGGGAAAATAACAATCATGAAATCATTCTGATATGAATTAAAACACTTTTTAAGAAGAATTAAGTTAGGCAATTTACATGATAAGGGGAAAACTTAACTCGCTAGTACACCCAAAAGTCAAATAAATTTTTCGTTTACCAATAGAGGAATATCCAAATTTGAAGCAGAATTATATCGTTGGTTGGTTTTATAGTACAATTGGATTCATTCAAAAGTTTTGCGTAATACTTTAAAATTCGTATATTTTTCTTATAAGTTTGTCGAATGAAAAAAAAAAAATGAACAAATGAACACTATATTTTTGTTATTGTTCCAAACAAACTATAACATGCATTATTTAACTTTTAATCTTGTGATTATTTTAAAATTATTTTTATGCAATTTTTATGTGTAATTATAATAGGTATAACATTTTTCTGTTTTAATAACACAATTTAAAGGCTTAGTTATTCTTTGTACATTAATGACTCTGTAAATAATATTTAAAATTGTTTGTATTGTTAATAACTAACAAACTAATTGGCATACTACTTATCTGTGGATTAAAGCAATAAAAATAAATTTTAAATGCCTGTAATATATCATTAATTGTTATGTTTAATAGAAGTAAGTACCGAATTATGAATTTCATGTTCAATTAAATATTAGTTATGGGCACCTCATTGTAATTTTCAATCGATGATTGATGGATGATATTATCATACATATGAATAAGTAATCCCAAACCAAGTATGTATTTGATTTACAATTATTTTTAGACATACTGTATAGCATGTTCATATAGGTGGAATGTTTGTGTCACGTCTGATTGCAGCGTGCAATTATTTCTATCAGTAGGTACCGTATCCTAATAGTTTCAATAATTTTCATTGTATTAACATTTACCTACATTATATTGTTACGTTATAATTGCGTATTTTATAACAAAATATTAATTGTCCTATGATAATGTTTACAAAAAAACATGCAATGTGCCATTATTATTATGCCGTTACATTATTTATTACGTATAAACAATATGGTTATTATTAGGTATATATTTTTCATTCAGGTAAATGTACAGATGGTTGATAATCTATTAGGTTGTATTTTTTTTTATCTCTTTTAACATGGGTTAGCCGTTAAAACGTATACTTATATTGTGAAAAACTAAACACCATCTTGCAGACGGCAGAGAAATATGTATATGAACATCTATCGAGTAAAACTTATGTGTGAACCAAAGAAAAAGTTAGCTACATCTATGATCTATGCGTCACGCATTTGAAGTATGATGTATGGAACTTGTAAGACAAGGTAAAACTTGAGTGAGATATATGAATACAAGTCTCTTAGCTGATTTATTTATTTGGATCTGAAAATAAAGAATAATTAATAAATTTGAAAAATATGAAAATAAACCGATAAAATATTTCAAAAAAATATGACAGTTATGGCGACTTTTACACAATTTTATTATATTTAAGTAACTTTAGTGAAACAATTGTTGTGAATAGTTGTATATAGTATTAAATCAATTTTCAAATTTCATTAAACGATTTGTGCATATGTAACGAATACCAATTTATACGTCTTAAAATTCAGTAAACGTATAATAGTATAAGTGAATGGGAATATTACTATAAATTTGTGGTTGTTAGAGTTTTGAAAATTAGTACATTTTTGATAACTGTATTCCCGTATATTATTAAACCATGATATTCTACAATCACACAACAGTTCGAGAATTTTAAATTGTGTGACTATTAATTATATGTATGATTCTTTTTAAATCTAAAATCGATTTCCCTTTGAATATATACATTTTTTTTTTATAAAAGAAAATACTCACTTTCCTAATGAATAAAAAATACAATTCTCATTAACTAATTCAACAAGCGAAAAGTGAATACTAAATTTATAGCAAAATGTATATGACTAATGTGAAATTACAATATATTCAACATTTTGCGTATTAACTAATATCTTTAACCGTGATATAATTCCAAATTTATTTGAAATTCGAACATTTTTATTAAAAATGCAAAAATTTAAATTTAACTAAAACAATTGTATTACAAATTAAAAATATATTTTAGTGTTTTGTTTACTACTAACTGAGTTCTGGGTGACGGTTGGACTAAAAAATTTAATAAATTTATCAATTTTTTGATTTATAATCGTAAATTGTATCTATGACCGTTTTGGAAGAAGGGCATGTTCGGCGGGGGCGTGTTTATGTGTAGGCGGCGCTCTCGCGCGCCGTCGTCACATGGCCATCCCGGCACGTTTCACATTACGCCCGCAGTGACGCCCGACCGTCGCAATTGTGTAGTAGTCTGTAATACGTTTCGCTACTCGAATCTCTGTTTCGTCACGTGGTCCAGCCGTGGGGATAATTATACATCATGGAGTCTACGAGGTATGATGAATATTATGAAGTTTTAATTTTTCATTGCTTGATGGACAATTATTTACAAATCAGTAATAGTCATCCATAATTATATAAGTGGTAATTAAACTCATTTTAAAATACGTAGCGACAGATCGTACAGCTAAATGTGTACAGGTGTTTTATTCAAACTAAAAATACGTTTAGCATACAAAGAACTACAATAATGATCCACGGATTGTAATTTAGTTTAATCTTTCAATGTTTATCTCTGTAACATTGTAATTACGTGGTTATTAATGATTAATTAAAATTTAAAGCGAATTCATATGCAGGATGATGCATGATAGCATGAAGTGTCTATACTTTTAGTTCTTATAAACACAATATTATGGGATGGAAAAATACTAGGTAGTTAAGCAAAAATATATAATTACAAATTCAATAGAACATCTTTATTTCAAGCCCGTAACACTAAGAGTATAGATTATAGTCATCTCTTTAGATTTTATCTATATCGTTTATGTAAAATAGATGCGATCATTCATTTAATTGTAGATTCTGAGTGAAATGGTTTACCAAATTTTGAAATTATTTCGTTCTTTTACTTTTGTAAATATCGTTTATAAGGACTGTTGGAATTATTAAAAGGAGGGTTAATGAATAAGAGAAGATTTTATGTATAGTTAGTGTATTTGAAGGTAGTTTTTGAATTTCTTAACAGTTTTCCGAAAAATTGAAAAAAAATTACAAAATCAATATTTGGTACGTGATGCATAGTTTTTGATGGTATAAAATTCATTTTTGACTTTTTTTTTCTTTGTAACTCCAAAAATAAAATAACATGTAGGAACTTTCTCTGAATGTAAAAATCAATATTTTTAAAAATTACATAATTTTTGGATTTTCAATTTTGACAGAACTTGATAAAAATCATGAAAATTAGAAAAATTATTGTAGTTAAATACTAATACAACTTTCAATATGAATACTTAATGCTCACAAATTGAATACAAATTGTTTTCACAAATTCCTCAATGTAGCTAAAAAAAAATTAAATGTTTGAAAAGTTATTCAATATTTTTACAAACGTTAGGGAATAAAATATTAACAAAATTGGATATTTTATTAAAATTTGTTAAAATATCTGATAATTTAAATCAGTGATTCTCACCTCTTTTTGATCTATGCATCCCTTGTAAATTTTCAAAAATCATACGCCCCCTCCCTTAATTATAGTTTGGATTTCGAAAACCTTTACAAATAAAATATAAATCAACTTAGTAATTATAAATATTATTTTTATATTTTCGAATACAATTTTATAAATATTGTAAAATAGCATAACTATTTTAACAACAAAATACTCATTACTTCATTATCACTATATTTCCTCCAAGTAGTAACTCAATTCCCCTTGGGGGGGATTCATCTCCACCAGTTAGGAACTGCTGTTTTAAACGAATTTCAATAAGACGTAAGACGATATTATAGTTATTTTCTTGTTGTAAAAGTAATGAATTGAAAATTTAAGTATAAACTAGATATTTATACTTATATATACTACAGCAATACTTGTATAAAAATAATAATTTTAGCTATTATCATTTAATTAATTAAATCAAATTTCAATGATTTTATTTTGTTTTCTTATTGTTCTTATTATCATTAAGAAAAGGAAAACATATTTATACTGAATATACCTATATTATAGTTATATCTTATTAATTTCGGTAAATACTTTCTGAATTATCTTTAAGCCCAAACAATTAATACAACAATAATTTTGTTTGTACAAAATAACATTGGGAAGCTAAATAGTAACTTCAGTTTTATCTTGTACAAAAAATATATTATACTATTATGATTTATATGTAGATAGTTGAATATAATTACAACAGAAAAATCTTGTTATTAAGATTCTTCACTGAAAAATAACTCAAAACTTTCAAATATAATATTTACAGAAATCGAAATTTGACAAAACTTGAAACGGAAGATTTACCGGGTTCCGTGTTACTATTTCTATGTCTTTGTGTTGTATAAAATAATTACGGTATTCCCAAGCTTCATTGGTAAACAAAAAATTGCAAATATTTACTGATGATTTATTGTTTGTTGCAAACATTCATTTTTACTTTTCTTTATCTGGGGGAAAAAATAACGAGATAAATTCATCGTAATTAAAATATCACAATATTATTATACCTACCTAACTACATTTATAAAACAGCAATAATAATACCTTATTGTATTAAAATTAATATCGGTTGTAACTACATGTGTGTTGTAAAATGATTTAGCTAACCTATGATTAAGTTAATTCGCTAGTATCATAATATCGGGATGTTCACTTATTTCATGACTGAGTTATATTATACAATCGATTTACTTGCTCCAAGACCGTAGCCGGAAAAATATTTCGGGAGAGGGGGGGGTTAGAGTATAAATGTTATATTATGTAATAAAATATGAAATTATAAAAAAATATTATTTAAATTAAGTACATGGCATTTTTTTAAAAATAGGTAACTGTGTACATTATCTTATATTTCTACATTAATAAACAAAATGTGTTATACTGTTCTACTGAGTACTGATCATCGATTACCAAAATAATTAAAATTAGATACTATAGATATTATGTGAGCTATACATTAGGTTTTACGAAAGTATATTAAGATTTTATTTATTTGCGTTGTAATCACAGTGACACGATTATGATGTAAAGTATCAAATATAATAGGCATTTAAAACTATTCAAACTATTCAATATTATTTCAAAAAAAATTTCGGGGAGGGGGGTCTGAACCCTGAATCCCCCTCACAAGCTACGGTCTTGAGTCTTGCTCATTTAATCTAAAAAATAAAAAATAAATATTACTCATATATTTATTAAAGTAATATTTTATTAGAATTATTTAAGTTAATAAAACGTAAAATTAATGAGTTAAATATTTTTTTGTTGATGAAATTTTTTAGCGAATAAGTATGTACATATAATATGCATTAAAATTGTAACTGTAAATCATGAAGCAAATAGTACCTATTACACACCATAACGTTAGATAATATATTTATATATATATATATACAATTAATTAACGTTCTTCGGATTTTAATGATTCAATGTTTGTTTTTCAACTCTCTTAGAAGGTGATTGTCGTTCTGTTTGTCGATATTTTTTTAATTTAATTTTCGAACTAGTAAATTGGACAGACAATCATTCACCAGGGACAAAGAACAATTATAATTTGTTATTGGGGTAAGGATCCCATCTGGTCTAACGACTATAAGCGATTTTTCTTACCGAATTATTCTCGTCAGTCTTTGGGCATCCGAAGAAAACGATGTTGAAATGTCATCATTCTTCCAATGTTGTGGTGTTAACGGACAAACTCAATTTAATCCGTCGACACACTCTTTGTAGTTATTCCCTGCCTCCGCGTAGAACTTGTGCCTCCCCGCGTGCGTCTTTTGTGTCCGTGTTTTTCACATCGCTGTCGCTACATAGCAAACCACAAAAAACATATATATATATATACACATACTAATAACAATAAAAGAGGGGGAAAACACATACTACCTACTTAGGCCTCTCGTCATTGACGTCAACAGCGCTCCTTTTTTTATTTTTAGTTTTTTGCCTTTTGTCATTTGAGGCAATAAGCTTGACAATAGAACGGCTTATCTTTCCGGGAGAAAATATTACACGGTACCGGTGATAAGAAGGCGGAGGAGGGTGTATATACAATGTCGACGGAATAACGAGATAAATTCTTGGTTTACGGCTCTTTTGTACCTTAAACAGACTTGAAAGCATCGGGGTGGAAAACATATTAACACATTTTGGTTGAGCAGATAGATTTTTAAAATACCACTTAGTGGTGCAAAATGTAATTTAAGTAAAACACTATGCACGCTAGTTTTGCGTTGGATTTTCACAGGAATTTTCACTACATTGAGAACAAAAAAAATGAATTAATTAAAGATTATAATACCTAGGTGTTTTGATTACATGTAATCACCAATTTGCATGTATATTGAAAAATTAAGAAATATTCAAATATTATTGGTAATGAGTAAACCTCTTAATATTCAATTCTCATTGCATTTATTTAATCTGCATATTCTTGATTTTAATTTATACATTTATTATTTGGTATTCTTACCGAAATATATGTATTTTGAAAATATCGTCAATAATATAGAATCTTTATATATTTCAATAAAAAACGTTAAGGTTTTCACAGATATTATACTATACATGTAGTTATAGTTAGCATTTACAATATGATATTTGCTTAGGTAGTTTACTGTTTGCCAAAAAATTAGCAATTTAAAGAAATTTTCATTATTTTATTATATAAAACGCTATTATATTGTTAGTAGTTACATGTTTTAAATTTCTTATTCTTATAACTCGTATTATTACAAATTGCAATACACTAAGTTAACTAGTTAACTTGTTTGAAATAAAATCTGAGTGATATCGATAAAAAAAAAATATATATTTATTTATTTGGTCATTACTTTTAATGCAGTTTGTGTACTTAAATAGTTAAGTGTAAGCGTTACAATTAATAGTATATTAACTGCAAGATTACAGTTTGTTTTATTATTTTTAATATAATTTAACATTTTTTATGTTAAATAAATAAGTACTATTAACATTGATTAAATATACATGTGTATATTTAATCAATGCTACAGTTATAAAACAGCAATAATAATACCTTATTGGATTAAAATTAAAATCGGTTGTAACTGCATGTGTGTTGTAAAATGATTTAGCTAACCTATGATTAAGTTAATTCGCTAGTACCACAATATCGGGATGTTAGCTTATTTCATATATTTAATCAATGCTATTAACGTGCCATGCTTATAACACATGGTTCGTTTTGTTTTCGGTGTATACCTATATCTTAAGAATATGATATCAAAGATTTGGTAAATAGATCGTTACGAATGAATATTATCATTTTAAGAAATTCTATTACGCTTTTAATTGTTTTAATTTTGTATCTTTAACAGAAATAAGTAAAAATATTATATGTATGTACTCGTATATTATGTATAGAAATAATCATAATACACTGTCATTGTTACGCCTTTCAAACATTTCACCATGTACCTTGCGTGTATCGTTAAAAGCAGACCATTGTGATTCACATTTGGTTTTTTCATGCGACAGTAATATGGGGAAAAATTCGTATGAAATGAAGTTCAATAATTTTTTATGCTCAGTATAAACGAAAAATGAATGTAAATTGTACCTATTGATATTTGCACTTACTATATTTATAAAAGAAAAAGGATATACGAAATAAATACTAGGATTTAAACTTTTTTAAATACATATATCGATACCTAGAAAAAAGTTCTCTTTATCATAGTTTTTTTTACATTTCTTTTAGTTTTATTTCCATATATATATATATATTTTAAAGCACTGAAACATAGTTATCAAGTGTCTACTACTTATTTTTTTAGTTATTGGTTCAATATTCGGAGCAGTTTTCAGTAAAAGTAACATAATATGGCAATAATAATTTTATAAAATCAAATTGATTGTTTTAATAATAAAAATTATATGTAATATATTTTACTATTATATTTTTAATTACAATTGTGTAAATAAACTTTTGACATTAAAAACAAGCATGTATCTATATACAAGGAATTAAATGTCAAGAGTAAGTAATAATTATTCTATCACAAGTGATTTATAATAGCCAACAATTATATCTTTGTTATGCATTTATGCGGATTTATTTAAGTAATTATTTTTCATTTCTTTCCATTTTCCAAAACAGTTTCAATTATTTTTAATTCCAATAGGTATTATTTTACTAGTATATAATTTCTGAATTACTGTATACTGTATACATGTAGTAAAATACTATGATCGTATGCAAGCGCGGATACAAAACATTTATTTTGGGTGAGCTCACTTATGATAAATTTACCTTCAAAAATGAATACAAGAAGTAACACGATCATTAAATTAAATACAACATTTTTTATTAATATTAAAACTTAGTTAAATTAAAAATGTAATCTTCTTGACTTATTACATGTGAATTCGTTCAAAATAATATAGTATTGTTACTCTCAAAATACGATAATTATTGATAAGATAATATTTTAAAAATAAATTTAAACATATTTATTATAAGTTATATGTTACAATTAACATTTAAAAACAATAACTAGGATGACATTAAGACAGAAGGTACTTAAAATCTAAATCATTGTTAAAAAATTTTAGGTCAGCTGGGCCCACCCTCTGGATCCGCCCTGGCCGTCGGTATTAGCAATATTTAATATTTTTTTTTTTTGTTGTAGACAGGATTTACAATATATGGGATTTATTTTAAAATAATTTATTTTAGACTTACTCACAAGATTTTTTGTCCCCTGCAAATTCAATACTCGAAATTAGTTTTTAACCGAACTAGTAAACTGTAGACTGGTTTAATTTCAATCATAAATTGCCTACGTTATTCTATTATTTTCATGGTCTCGCCGTAGGTTACACTCTTAAGTAGTTTTAATTTATAACTGCAAATTACAATCATGCTATAAAATAAATTACTTGAATAATTATTGATTTAAAAATACAAAATACATCAGGTGATTTTTGTCGTATATTTTTTAATCGATTGATCGAAAAAAAAATCCAAGTAATATTTTATATTTTAGAATATAATAAATTTACATCTTGTCCCAATTGTGTGAAAACGGTTTTTAGTTTTGATAAACAATTGTGAGTTGTTGTCGATGTGTTAATAGTTGTCTATATAATATAAGATATTACTATGTGTATGTTATATTTTAGAGTGAAATCCGTAATAGCAACATCGGTGACACTAGGTTACGAGACGTTTGGGAATGTTAAAAATACACGTATATTTTTCGGAACTCTTGCTTGCCGGGAATGTATTCTATATTCATTCAACAATTCCCCTCGAGATAAGTATGATTTCGGGTATCAGGTGGTTCAGTTTGTCGTAAATTATTGTAACGAGACTTATATAGTTTAATTTACTATACTTTAATGAATATTTAACTATTTAAGTCACTGTTATTTAGATCATTTTTGTATCGTAAATAAAAATATAAAGGCTTATAATATAATATACTAATGTATTTCATTGTATATTTGAATCAAGTGTACCAGTTATTTGCATATACCTTTATTATCAACATTATCTCTACCTTCCTAGCTTAACTCTAGAGATTTTAACTAAAATATTTACCTATTCATGATACATCTATAATATATAAACTTATATTGGCATAGATTAATTCGAAAAAAATTACATTAATTATTCTTTAGCTTGTACTACTACCACCATCAAAATACTATCAGTATAACGGATTTTCAACAATTTAAAATACATGTGGTTTCAATATTAAAAACAGATTTGTATTTCTAATTACATTTTTGAATTTCATCTAGAAAGAAAACCAAAGTATATTATTTATATCTATGTATAGTATTTATAATTTTATTTTTATAACTTCTTTGAAATCCCATCATCATCATCATTATTATTACAGCCAAAAACTATTGGAGTCGTCTTGTTTTTTGACCAGAGATGTTTGTTATATAATAATATGAAATAATTTTATTCTAATATTGTTAATTCTAATTGTATCAAACTTAGTTTCATTTTTTTAAACATAATAAGATTTATAATTTAAGACATTCGTAAAATAATTAACATCAGAACAATATTGGAAAAAAAATTTATTTCAAATTTTCAATATTAATTTTTTTTCTTTTATCTATGAAAAGAATATTATATATTACAATATAAAACTGCTTTTCTACTCTGAATGACTCAGAATGTAATAATTAGATGTACTTTTCATAATTTGTGTCATTTAAATGTTTATTTATATATAATTATAATATAATGTATAGTAGAATTATTTAATACCTACTTTAAAAATAATAACCTGACTAATTAGTCATCATTATAAAATAATTAGATCTGATTGTAATATGAAATTGTGTACCTTTATTTATTATAAAATATAAAAATATTTAAATAGTAATAAATATAATTACTAAATTAATCTTACGTCGTTGATAAATAATTCAACTCCAACATATAAATATATTAATATGTGGTAATTATCTTCCCTTAATTTATGCTATTATTTAATTTAATATATTGTATTATATTTTTATTACTTAAAATTGTACGTATTAATATTAATATTATGTTCATAACTTTGTACTAAATGTATCACTAAATTATACTTGAGCCTACAAAGGCGTTTATATCAATAAAATAAAATAAATATCGTTTATATACGTCTTTCAACCATGTTTATAATTTATTAAAAATAACTATTAAACAGTTAGAATTTAATAAAATGTATCAAAATAAACAGTGTAGCACTTAAAAGTTAAATCAAATACATATTATAGTACTAATTAATAAATAATAACGAGTCAATATTATCATACATATAACAATATTATTATGATATGTTGTAAGTTATAATAATAGTACCGTAAACACGATAATATTATACTGAAAGCAGAGTAGATAACAATCGTGGCAAAAATCTGATAGCTCCGGAGCTACCTTATGTTTTTTGACGGGGAAAAAATAAAACAGCTCCAAATATGTTATATTTCCTATACTGGTTATTAGATTTTCCTCACTTTTGTATAGATAAATTTACAACTTTTTGCATTATCGAATTCAATTAAAACCCGGTATTGACGAAAAATGGAGGTGTCCGGTTTTTGCATGGACCCTTTTAATCGAAAAGAGTTTTTAATTAAGTAATTAACTTACGCTAATAACAATGCACATTTCACACTGTACATTATATTATATAGTATATTAAAAAAAGAAAAATTGAAGTAAAAAATCCACCAAGTAGTATTGAAGTAACATCATACTTCGCTTATATATTCATAGAGTTTGTTTAACTACCGCAAATACGTATGTGGCGTATACTTGTAAAATGTATGTACTATTTATTTGTTATAATTCGTAAGTTATTTCTTACTAGTTGTAATATTTTATTTAGTAAGGATTTTGATTACAATTCGTAATATATTTTCGATAAAAGGTATTAGGTGAACAAAGATGAATGGGTTCTATTTTTGATAAATAATTTGACTAAATCACAATAATAATCTTAGAGATCGAAATATTTTGACAATGAATAATGAATAAGTTTTTGTTTGGGAGATTCGTTGGATTGAAAGAGAACAGATATTTAGAATAAAAGTTTTGACACCAGTGTGTATTAAAAACTTTATACATTATGATAAAAGGGTGACCAAAGAAAGAATCGGAAAACAATAAGTATGTCTGCAATATTTGTATACATGCGTATGTCTATAATATAAAATCATCGATGTTGTTAGGGTTATCTTGTTGTCAGATATTTTTCAAAAGCACACCCCACAATATTTGAAATACTCACTATTAAATTATTTACAATTTGATGAAATCACACTCATACCTATCATAATTATATACAAATAGGTAAAATCGAATAAAAGTGATCTTTATTCGTTTATTTTAAACAGATAATGATTTACTTTGTTTTTGTATAATATACTCATAAATTATTACACTTGAAAGCAATTTTACAATTCTAATACATATTTATAATTTTCTATTTGAAATATTATACTTAAATAAATTATATTTTAAATGACAATGTATTATATGCAAATATGCACCATGGTATTATAATTGTGTTTGTGTGCATTTATATCTTGTCCCAATAATTAGCACATATTCATGCTTTCATTAGCTAATTAAATTAATGCCTAGCTTCAATTGAAAATAATAATTACATTATGCGTTGTATTCAATTTATTACACACATTAATAATTAAATTCGTTCATCAGTATAATTATTAATTTGATTCGTCCTGTATTCAATTACTGATGTATATTATAATGGTCACCTAACCTACCTATATGATATAATTAATTGGTATTATTGCCATTTTTTGAATGCATTTCGTAGTTAAAGGACGTGATACGAAATTATGAAAGTAAATAAAAATGGCCCCGGGAACCAGTAAATTATTTTGTTTTAAGCTTTCCTTTGTAGAGTTAAGCAAATAATTGACAGTTAAAAAAAAGTATACGCTTTAAACGTAATAATAATAGAAATATAGATGATTTTTGTTCTGAAAGTAATGAATTGTCATCCGATTCTTCTTATTCGATTCATAAGCGATTCATATGGTAATTGGCTTATGTTGGTTTCAAGTAGTAGGTAGCAAGAGAAAAAAAACGAGACGGAACAATTCAATTTTTGTCATTTCAAGGTGGTAAAGGCAAATAAAAAAACCCTTAAATGCGCCCCGTTGTGTTTTTTTAGAACTGTATAATACAATTGTGGAAATAATAACCTTAACAATGGAATTTTCGTTTCATCATTTAACAATCGTTACATAATTTGAAATTCAATTTCTTACTTACAATTTCCAATTTAAATAGTAAATGTTTTTTTTTTTTTTTTTAAAAAAATCTGTCTCTTTGATTTAAGCTATCTACTTTATTTTGTTTGCTATATTTTAATACCTATTTACACAATTATATTTTAGCTTTATCAACTATTATCATATTCTTAACATATTTTATAAAATGTAATAATCAGCTAACTTGACTTAGGTAATAATAAGTATTTTAGGTATTTATAAATATATTTATAAATAAATTGTACTCTAGTAATAACCTTGCTGGACTATTTGTATCTTAATTTTGTGAACTTGTGATCAAAGTATGTTGTTTCATGGTTTATGTTATAAAGTCATATTATGGTTTTATAAGTTGAAAGTTTTATGATTTCTGTAGTTTAAATCCTAAAACGTATACTTAACGGACATTTTGTCAAACTAAGTCTTCATGCTTGGCCAAGATTATCGTTTACCTCGGAAGAGGATTCACTGTGGATTACGACTGAACTGTTGTGAACTCCCTTGTAGAATAATAACAAACTTCAGAGCATGGCTAAAAAAGTAGCCCATTTTAACGAAAAGTTTTTAGTAGATAATCGACATGATGCGTGAAGTATTTTGTTTTAAAGGTAAAAAGTTTTATTTATAATATATATTATATATAAGTATATATACCTATTATCCTAATTTTCCTTAAACCAAATATGGGTTTTATATTTCAAAAAATGGTATCATTAAAGAGGGTTACTGTTGTTTTTTTGTTTGTATTTGAAGTATGTCTATATTAGCCTGATGGTCATCTAATTATTAGGCGTCGGTAGTGAAAACAGTAATACGAGTAAAATTACAGAGTTGAACGTATACTGTAAATATATGTAGGATAATTATAGGATGAAACTGTACTCTCTTTATTGAGGGTAAAATATCTTATTTTTTTGGTAAAACAACTTTTCAAAAGTAAAACCATATTAACTGTTAAATTAAATTGTATTTATCTAATTCTAATAAACATGTATGAAAAGCTATACCTATTTTTGTAACATAATAATTTTTCGAAAAACGTATAGGCCATATAATATTATAAATCTGTTATATTAAAAATATATGTCGATAATTAATATTACGGCGTCATACCATAAGGATATCACATTCTAAATTAAATTATTTGTTCGATATTGTTTTTTGTAATTTGGTGGACCTCACCTAACCTAACCTAACGTTTTTTTATTGACTTCTTAGAGAGTTCTAATTATATAATAATTATTTTCTCGGAATTAAATCATCGCTAATATCTGCTTATCACCTAATTTTTTTAAATTTTTCACGGGGTTCATGAAACATTAAAAATAAGGACAGGTCATATGTACACTGTTAAATATTCGAACCTTAAGTACAAATAGAAAAATTTTTATGAATTTTCAACTACAAAATAACTTGCAAATTATCGTGATTTTAACATATTTTATACAAAATTGAACTTTATGGGCTTATAAAAAAAATTTGAGTGAAACGATCTCCAATATTTTTTAAGTACAACTAGCATAACTTATAATTAATTCTTTAATACATCTTCAAGAGTCTTTGGACAGCCAAAAAATTTTATAGATATTTTAAAAAAAAACTTACAAAAATCGAAAATTTAAATTGTCTATAAATAAGTAAAATATGTCAAAATACTTTGAAAACTTAACCATGTATAGATAACACCAATATAAATATTTGATGAAAATTTCAAGTTGTTACGGTTTTTCGTTTTTGAGTGAGAGCAAATTTCAAAAACCGATATTATTTGTCAGTCTAGAATATTATACATTATATTATATTTAACATGTAATATTATATCAATATTCGCTCTTCAAACGCTTATAAAAAAAAGTTGTGCCTATGAATGTTAATAATTTTTGAATCACAATAATAACTACTTTTGTGGCATCTTCTATTAAATTTTAAAGAATTTTGTATTAGTCATTTTTTTTTTATCACCGATTATAAAAAAAAAAATGTAAAAAAAATCGAATATATTAAATGCCTATAAGTGACTTAAAAATCAATATAATATTTTGAAAAAAATATGACATAGAGAAAATGCCTATCTTAACAACTGATAAAAATTTCATGTTTTTGTGACTTATACTTTTTGAATTATAACAAATATTTAAAATCATTTGACGATAAATCGTTATTTTATGCAATATCGTAAAAATTTAAATTTCAAACGGTCATAAATTTTTTTTCTTTTGGTCCGGTAGAAATTTTTTTAAAAATTTTTGTAGAGTAGCTTATGGATAACCTAGTGTTAAAATTTTAAACCTTAAGTATGAACAGAATAAATTTTATGAATTTTTATTTACAAAATATCTTGCAAATTCTCGTGATTTTGACACATTTTATACAAATTTGAGCTTTATAGGCTTATAAAAAAAAAAATTCGAGTGAAACGATCTCCGACCTTTTTTAGTGACGATAATTTTAACTTATTATAAACCTTGTATTCAATTTTCAAGAGTTTTCGGCCAGCCAATTAAATTTTATAGATGTTTAAAAAAATTTTTTTTACAAAAATCAAAAATTTCAATTGTCTATAAGTCTATAATTGTCAATAAGTCAAAATATATTAAAATACTTTGAATACTTATCCATGTATAGAAAACGCCAATATAAAGATTTGGTGAAAATTTCAAGTTACTGCGATTTTTAGTTTTTGAGTTAGAGCATTTTAAAAAAATTTATTTTGTAGTAACGTGATTTTGCTTAAAATTTCCCGTTTTTTTGTAATTTTTTTATCGTTTTTTTTTTCACTTTTTTTAATAAGTGTTAAAAAAGTTGGATTTTTGACGTACTCAAGTACCATTTACACACACATTCCTATCAGAAAAGTTGCTGTTTAAGAAAATCGAAGCATTTTTACTGTCCCAAAACGTGATGACAGACACAAAAATAAAAAAATAAAAATAAAAAACACATCATTGTAAAATCAATAGATTCCATCACTCCGTTCAGAATCTAAAACATGATAGGTATGTGTATATATTATATAGTATCTAGTTATGTGGATGAGATCAAAGGGTAGAATATACATATAGGTATGATCTGTATTCAATTCATTAATGATTTTTATTGAATAAAACATTTTCACTTTTTTTTTACACTGTTGAAAACGAGAAGTAGATTTTAAAAAAACAAAAAAAAAAAAACGATGAACTCGTTGCATTATAAGAGTAGTTAAGAAGTTATATTAATTATTCCAAACGATTACCGGCTCCAAATTGGTGTATTACTCCGTGTGAATAGCGGGTGGTAGATAAACCAATTATCTTATATGTGTTTTAACGCTTCTAATACGACCTTACAAGCCGTCAAATTATCTTAAAACTCTATAGTCGTCATAGTGTTCCTCACTTTACGTTGTTGTGTAAGAGTGAATAAACTTTGACATTTTATTGCGGTTTAAGTTTATCATTTTGATAATTTATTACACCTTGACTTAATCAGTTGCTTGCGCCGTTAGAATGTCACAGTTCATTCTATTCTTGTACCTTGTATCCTGTGTAAACGCGACCAACAATCTCATCATTGACCGTTACGTGTTCTGTTCTTTTAGGACTCTAAGTATAACGGAGAGCTCTAACTTATAATATAAAATATAAATTGTTATAACTTATAAGGCTTTTATTTCACTTTAGATTAAACTCAAAAATGTCAATATGTCCGATAAACTCTGTGAGAAGATTAGACATTGAAAGTAAGATTACGGATTAAATTCGACACTTACAATCATACATTATTCAAACCTCTGATTGTTTTTGAGAAACCGTGATAACGACGGTGAATGATTAATGTAAGCTTACATACCCGTTTTTAAAAAATATATCTTGCGTAAACATTTCAATTAAGATGACGTAGAAGAACACCCGCATGTGTTGTCTTCAATTCTACATATTATTAAAAACGTACAACATTTGCGTTCATGAGTTCAAATGCTGTGTTGTTAACTTTAACAGACAAGCTGATCTATTATCAATATTATTGGGAAGAACTGAATTTTGATGGGCAGCTTGTTTTTTATGATACTTTAATTTTTAAACAATCTATGAGGTTTTTTATATTGTAATATTTCACAAATTCATAATTCGCTTAAATTTAAAATAAAATATATACAGTGAAAAACCGACCAACATAATAGAAGTAATGTTTTTTTCATGATGTTTGATAATAGTCATGCAATAGGTCCGATAATAGGTTGCTATTATTTATTATTTATCAATTCAAGATTTAAACTACTGAACGCAAACGTCGCAAACTTGCTTTGTTGTACGTTTGTAAGATGGAAATAATACGCATATGGTCGAACGTTCTCTTAATATGTTCACTGTTCTGTTTCGAAGCGAGCATAATGAAATGCATTCACCTGTAAAAAATATTTGTTATTAAAAAATTCTATTCATGTATACTTTTTTGAATACATATTTCATACTTACATACAAACTGCCATTGTTGAATTTTATTTATTAAATAATTGCAAAATACTGTTATTATTAAAACAGTTTTTAATTTGCTATATGAGTTTTATATCCTGTGTTTTTGGTATTTAGTATTGATTAGACAGTCAACATTACATCAATAAATAAACTAGGTATACAGTTTTATTTGCATGTCTCTATTAATTAATTTATAGCATATGGAGAACATTTCTGATTTAAACGTTGAGTTTTAGTTTTAAGTTTTATTTAAATTGAATTGTCTTATGTCAAAGTTTGTCTACTCCATTAATCAGAATTATTGCTTCATTTCAGTTTCTTAAAAGGTTTTGCACTAATGTAATACAAAAACATTTCATTATAGTAATCTCATTTTGTTCAATATAGTTGTTTTAGGTTATATTTCGTATTATTCTATTGGAAATCAAACGTATATATATTATGTTAATACGTGACAGTAAAATATATATTTAAAACGTTTGAAATATATTATGTTCTTAGAAGTACTTCAAAATTAAAACATCGGTACTAAGTCATTTAAAAACATATTACTTAACTTCTAAACTTCATATTCTTTTTTTCGATTTTATAAATTAAACCAAAGAACAATTCAAATGCAAGTAATTGTATAATAATTATTCTTACATTTTTAAAATTATGTACAAGTGTTTTTTTTCTTTATTGGTTAAATATCAACTACAAGGGTTATTAGTTTTGATAAGAGTATTACAGTTTTACATTATATTATATATTATTGTACAATTAATTTTTTTTTAATATAAAATTATATTCTGATAGTCCGAAAATGACTTAATTCCTTCATACAGGTTGTCAGAGACTTTTCTAGATTCTTTGAAGTTTGAGCAGTGGACTATGATATGTTTGATAGAGTAGTATGTATTGAATTTCGGATATAGAGGTGGATCTATATTTGGCATAAGGTATCTGTGAGTGAGTTTGGTGTGGCCAATTTATAGTTGGTTAAGAATTTTTTTTTTTAAATTTTATTATTCAATCTGTTACAAAAAAAGAGAACAATAAGAACAAATCTGTCAACATATTTTTATTTGTTAATTCCAAAAACTAATTTTCAATCTATTTAAAAATATTGTCATTGCCTTGAAATAGATCAGTCAAAATAAAAAAAATTAAAAATAGAAAATTAAATTATATTTTTCCTACATTTAAAAATAAATAACAATTATTTATAAATAATTATTACCAGCAAGGTTCAGCGTTCTTGTCAAAGTTATAAAAGAAACATAATAATTTGGATTAAGTCTTGAGTACCATTTTAAAAGTTCTAGCTCAACTTGGGTGGGCTAATTTCAGAACTTTGATAGCTCACATTTCAACTTTAGTTGACTAGCAAATTCTGGGAATGGACTCGCAAATTCTAGCAAATTGAGACGAAGATTTTGGTACCATTTTGAAAGTTCTAGCTCAATTTGGGTGGGTCAACTTCAGAACTTTGAAAGCTCATATCTCAACTTTGGTTGACTAGCAAATTCTGGGAATAGACTTGCAAAATCTAGCGAATCGAGACGAAGATTTCGGTACCATTTTGAAAGTTCTAGCTCAACTTGGGTGGGCCAACTTCAGAACTTTGAAAGCTCATATCTCAACTTTGGTTGACTAGCGAATTCTGGGAATGGACTCGCAAATTCTAGCGAATCAAGACGAAGCTTTTGGTACCATTTTTGAGAGATTTTAGTTTGGTGGGTGGGCTACCTAAAGTTGGCCTATCCTGGAATTGTAGGGGAAGTAATAACTAGCAAATTCTGGGAATGGACTCGGAAATTCTAGCAAATTACTCGCAAAATACTGGCGTGAAATTGGAATTGATTTTCCATAGTCGGTGGGCCAACTTCATGGACGTAATGTTATGCGCTACTTTTTTAATACTATATAATATTTAAATATCAGTTTTCTGAACAAGTTTGGAATAATTTACTTTTACTAGTTAATTATTTAGTTTATTTAAGTGACATTTTTCTGAGAACTAAAGATTTTTAAATATTAGGCTGTTCTTAATTACAATGTTAGTATTAACTATAAGAGAGAGCATATTGCCAATACGATTATGTTATATGATGCGTTTTCATAAATCAGAATTAATTACATTTAAAAAATACCATTGACGTATTATGAAATAATGTATGTATACAGTAATTGCAGATAAAATATGATATTAGTATTATGATGAGCATATAATATTACGTGGCTGTAATAATAATTATAATAATAGTAAGGATGTTAAAATTGCTGATTTAGTATCTTTTTTAAATGTACTTCAATCATTTCGTGGTACTATACATACATATATAAATATATATTATATAGTATATTATATACTATATATGTCAGGTCATTATAATAAAACTATATATTTAATATGTATTGCTTACGTAGTATTATATCGTATTTGTTTCTTTACGTCATATATTGATTGCAACCAAGTAACGATGTTGCTAAGAAAAAATACGGAAAATATTTGTTATTAGTTAATAAAAGGACATTTGGTCATTGCTTTAGACTGATCACTGAGTTGGTTTACAATTTAAATACATGTGTGTACACTTGGTAATTGTTTAAGAAAATTAGATCGTTTAACTATTCATAGAAAATAGCAATGGCATTTTGATGAAATTCATGTGAAATAAATATGTACATTTTTATGTGGGTACGTGGATTTGGCACAATTTGGCCTCTTTATAAATTGACTTGTCTTCTCTGATCCCACGCATACCAACACGTAGGGGTGGAATTTAATTTTAAAATCACACCGGGTGATCGATTTTGTCTACGTATCTAAATACATATGAAAGCATATTCCGTATTTTATTTTTGTTTTCTCTACTACTTTTTTTTTTCTTCGACCATTCTTTTACTCTCAACGCCAGCCAGTTTTTAGAATCCACCGTACAGTGAGTGTATCTCCCCGTCCAATTACCGTCTGTGTATATATCATTCGGACATCGACTCCGGCAGTAAATAAATTCACCGCCGATGCACATCCGACGTCGCGTGCGTGATGTGTGGCGGCGTGTCTTTGGCCCGGACGACGGTGACAGTGGTGTGTACACGGTGGTGGGAGCAGTCCCGCGGGTGAGTACTTGATATACGCCTCCAATTTGCGCCCCTTCTTTCACTTTTTCCTGTCACATCCTATAGTAAAATTCGTGGCTTGCTTCTCGGATGCGCACAAAAGAATCGAACAACGCACGCTGTCAATACCGCAGTGCCGCGTATACCGTTGATATATTGTCGCCAAACAATGTTCAATTAACGAGTAACTTTGTTTATACCTTTTGTTACATCATTCACTCCGTGTTTTCCACCCGTTCTAGTTTGTAGAGAGATATTCCCTCGCGTTCTCTCTTTCTCATACGTCTCTACCTCTCAACGTTTCGCTCTATTTCTCTATTTCACACACAACGCTCTGATGTATATTGGAAAACTAGTTTCTATCAACAGATATACTATGTGTGCATACAATGAAGACAGCCTGCCGGTCGGGTACAAAATCCATTACTTATATAATTGAAAACTTACTCATACGCATAATAATTTTCAACCATATATATATATATAGCAAACGAAACATTACGTGATTCGTGAAAAATCTATTATTAAAAATTAACGCAATGACTGTAATATAATAACACAATACCTATAATATAAAAATGTTTTTTATACATTGAGTGAATTATATATTTTAATATTAGCTTATATTATATTTAATTCATGGTACTATGAGCATCTGTGGTTTATTTTTTATTATTGATAAAGTTTGTGATGGATATAGGCTGCAATATCATATTCCTCAGTGACTTTCCGTTTAAACAAAATTATTATATATTACTATTATATTTTATTATTATTACTATTATTATTATTATTATTATTATTATTATTATTATTATTATTATTATTATTATTATTATTATTATTATTATTATTTATTATTATTATTTATTATTATTATTATTATGATATTCGTTGACTTTATAAAGGTCTACGATATCTATTTTACAAGAAAAACTTCACGACAATAGTTTTCACGATCCTTTTTGCAAGGGAAAAACTTGTTTAACTTCGTTAATTGAAAAAACGATAACAACTTAATAAAAATATAGTAGTATTCCAGAATGGATGGAAATCGCACAGTAGTATACTTAAAGTTCTCAAAAAAAAAAAACCTGTCAAAGAAAAACTCTGTTCACATTTTTTTAAATATCTCATAGTACACTGTAAATATATATTTCTTTATTATTACTTATCATTAGTTTTGGCGATGCTGCAGTGTACAATATTTATTACATTCCGAGCTCTGAAAAAAAAAATTTAATCAGGACGCTCCCAGAGTTTAATTTGGTTATAAAGATATAAGTTTTTTGATTCCGCGTTTTGGTTAGCCGCCTTGCTCACCTTTTCTACTCTTTCCTTTAGGTTTTTTTGGCACCAAAACTGAATTTTTTTTACCACCAATGGATTCGTCTACGGGTGATTACATGGCCATAAATACTAGGAGGTAATAAACAATATATCATGGCCAAAACAAACGGAAAGGCTCTCCTTCCATAAACACAATACCCTCTTCTACAATAATAATAATAATTTCATCTCAACTAAATAATTCATATTTATTTAACAATAATAAATGGTATTAGGCAACTTAAAAGTTCACCATGTCTACTTATTTCAAAGTATGATTTAAATACCCGTATAACTCTTCATAAAACATTTTAAGCACACGGTTAGAGGCAGCATTAATTCGCTGACTTTGATATTATTGATTTTAGATTTTAATTTGTACACTAAATAGTAATGATGAATATTAATGTATTATATTTACCTGAAATAGCTTCTCGTTTTTTCAATTTACTAGTAGGTATGTATCTTTTGCGTTTTTATAATTTTGTTGTAATTACAACAATATTATGATTCACGAAAATCACTTATAATAATGATATGTTAATAGATAAAATATTTAATTTATGAATGATTTTATATTTGTACATAAAATATCGGAAAATAAAAAAAAAACAATGTAGTTTGTAGGACAAGTGTTAAATTTATCCTCTTATAAAATAACAACGTTAACCTATTTCTAAAAAGTCATAATTCTTTTTTCAATAATTTGATACACAAAATTAATGAAAAAATATAAGTCTATTTCACAAATTGTTACTAACACAATTAAATACCTTTTTCTGTTGCAAAATTAAAGTTTTTATTATTGTATGCCCAATTTTAATATTTATAACATGATATACATTTCTATTTTAAAATTATGCGTTATAGTATTCCACTTCAAATTTATTGTCATTCAGATTTTTGTATTATTTTTTTTTTCCTTTGAATTATTAATAACAGTTAATGGTAAATTAAAAATGTTGAGTATTTACTAAGAGAAAATATTATATTTCATTTTCAAATCGGAATTTAATGAGAATCTAAATGTTATAATTGTCTTATCATTAATTTTAAGGCCAATCAGGTATTTCTATGAAAAACATGTTAATATTAAAATTTTACCACTACGAAAAAAATATTTTTATTAAATATACATTTAAAATAAATAAATCAATTACAAATTATCAACGTGTGTTCACTGTAGTAGGATCGCAAATATCCAATTCTTTTTATCAACAGTAGTGTACATGCAAGTCTCTTTGATATTAAAAAAAGTTTCAATTTTTCATCCGCAAGTCACGTATACTTATTGTCATTCTATTTTCGATACCGAAATAGTGTAATATACTTTTATAAGGAATTATTATATATGTAATCCAAGAGAAAATTACGGCACAAATACTTCCGATTGTTCTGAAGTTTCTACAACGTTAAATAAAACCTATATGTTTGATTACATAAGATTATATATATATTTAAATAATGATGCTAAAAACAATCAACTCTATCGTAACAATATTGTATTTATGCATAAAAACAATAATATTTTAAAGTTTGTATTGGTGTTATGGCAAAGGTACTTTAAGGTTATAATATGAAATTATAGTTACTTGAAAATAAAATTATTCTGCGTACAAAAAATCATATAATAACCTAGCCAGCGGATCTATAAATTATCCTAAAATTTAACTATACTTTTGATGACTGTTATACTATAAAATAAATTAAAATAAATAATTATTTTAGTATGTATTAATTCAATAAAATATAAAAATCTGAGTATTATAGATTTTGATAAACGATTTATTTGATTCATCAAACGCATTAAGTCATCAAATGTAATACGTCGATCGTGTGAAAAAAGTCAAAAATCTTAAATACAAATCAATATGCAAATACCCTAAACTAGAAGCATTTTTTTTTAAATAAATCTCAAATCTACTATTAGTTGCAATTTATTCTCAACATTCTAATCTTATCAATATTTTGCGAATATATTATATCCTATTAATTATATATTATACATACACAGATATACATCTTAGTATACGTAAGAAATAATTGAGATAGTGTTATCTTAGTATATTTTGGAAGAAATATTTTTTTTTCAATCGTAAGTGCATGTTAACACAACTGTTACGCTTTTATCTCATAACATATAAGATGTATAGAATAATGAATGTGTAATTTAAATAACTGATTATTTTATATGTAGCTGAAATTTGAATTTCTCGTGGACTATTGGAGTTGGTTATTGTAATTATTTTATTTTGCCAGAAGAAAAAAAAAATAATAAATTTTAAGCAAATCGAGATGATCAAAAATCGTAGAAGCAATTGTGTTCATTGGTTTATAAAGATATTAAACATATAGTTGAAAAATAAATAAATTGGTTTTTATGACTTAAGATAATCGAAACAGCGTTAAACCATCAAACCAATACCAGTGGAAAATGTTTGACATTGTATATATTATGTTTACATTATCGATCGTGATGACCATATTTGACTTTTTCTTTGCCGTTGTCACCAATGATTTGTTTGGCCCATACGTAAAATCACTAATACTATTTTCTGTGTACTAGAGCGTTTATTATGTATGTATATAGCATTCATTGTGATTCGCACTCTGCGCATTTGACATTTTCTCTGAGTATCTTTTATTTCCCATTAGAATATTTGTCGTGAGGGCAAATATCCTCAACGTACCGTTGAATTGAAAACCGTGTTTTTACTCTCTCCTTTCCTCTTTTCTTATTCACTAAGAATTTCTATACCTACATACATCTTTGAAGACTAGCGCGTATACATGCAAAGTAATTTTTTTCTTCTGAAATGTCACAATTACGGTATTCCGAACACGAATTTGAAATTGACGTAGCCAGCCATCAATACGTGTTTCCAATTTTCCAAAAAAAAAAAAAACATTTATTTTTCAATCGTTACTTGCATACAAAATAACTACATAAATTAGGTCCTTAATATGGTACCAAAATTACTATAAATTAATTTATATTTATTTTAAGTAAAAACATTCACAAATATTTATGGAAATAAAATTAATTTTTGAAATTCAACCATGTTGAGTTGCATTTCAATTAAATATAAAATACAAATACTCAAAATATAAGAAGGAGGACAAATTTTTATTATGATATTTTCTAATTAAAATAGTTAAATTCAGAAGCAAAACAATGTACTTATAACTGCACAATGTAATGGCTGAATTAGAATGCATTTAAAATAAAATAATGTACTTGCTTGTGTGATATGGTGACTATATTTATTATAATTATAATCTAATAGAAAATCAGATATTTCTAATTTTTATAAGAACATTGTTTCGTTGAAAAATTACTGGACGATTATAATCGAATTAGGTAAGTCACTACGATAAGTTGTATACCCCGTACGGGCTATATTAACTTCAAAGTTTTGAAATTTCACTCATTAGTCCTTTGTAGGGACATTGCATAATTTATCTTAGAACTTTTCCCTGATTTAACTTAGTTGATTATCTTATCAATATTTTGGATATTGTATAACATATATAAATAAAGGTTTTAGTATATATTTTGATCTTTATTCTACGATTTTGTTTGTTAAGTATTATTAATCATATTATAAATACACGTAAGTTGAAAGCTGGTAAATATATGTGCATAAAATCATTTTATATACAAAAATCTAATCACCCCCATATGGTGGAAATCTATTTTGAGTTTTTATTATTAATACATAATTTAAAATATGTATAGAAAAAATTGTTATTTTAACTATTCTAAGAAAATAATAGTATGATATTATATTGAAATACTTACAAAACTCTTATTACCAATTACTGAAATCTGAAGAAATATGAACTTATTTATGTATACGTATGTATTAATTTTTTGTAGGTCGCATGACCTTAATACAATGTGTATAAACTGTATTTGAACATTAAAATATGATTATTAATCATGAATATATGCCTTAAATTAGCATTTAGTTTCTGTGTACTTGCTCAATTTTTCTAAGAAATCATATCAAAACGCTGATTGATCTTTTTGTTTAATTATAGGGATCGAGAAAGGAATGGTTCGTAATAATAAGTTGGGTCCTAATTATATTAATTATATTATAATAGTGTAATATATATAGTGTAATAGTGTAACTATATTATAATATAGTTTCCAGTAATATTCCACTGTATTAGTAACCAAAATTGTTTGGAATTTTGAAACTCTTTAATAAATATAATTTGATTCGATGTTCATTATTGGTTCAATAATGGTTGGTTATCAATAATAATAATAATAATAATAATAATAATAATAATAATAATAATTGGTTCAATATCTAGGAAATATCGTCATGGAATACGAATGTTAAAAGTGGTAATAGGTTTGTTATTTTGGTGTGATGAGGGTTTTCTTTTGGGCAGAAACGATTAACGCATCTCGTGTTGTGTATCGTGAACAGTTACAGATATATTTAATTTTTATGAACGTATATCTTTTAATCTTGCAAAATATTGAAATTTTAGTCCGGCGGGTCGGTTATGCAAAATACGTACGTAAGTGTCGTCTGTAAACAAACGTATATATAACTATTAGACCGGCGTAGTGGTTATGCAAAATAAGTAAGTCGGTGACATCGGTCTACAAATACAATTTAATTACAATCAATTAATATTGGGAATAAACTATAAATTAATAATAATAGTAATAATAATAATAAGAATAAGAATAATAATTATAATAAAAATAATAATAATAATAATAATAATAATAATAATAATAATAATAATAATAATAATAATAATAATAATAATAATAACTCAATTATTATACATTAACTCAATATTAAATAATTGTATTTTTATGTTTAGTAAAATAGAGACTTACTCATTATAATCTAGGATTTAGGTAATTAAAATGATCCATGTTGATAGCGACTAAAGAAACTTTTATAATTTATAGAAGTACTGGAATAATATTAAATTTGATATTCATTAAGCATAGTATTTAATATTTTTATTGGTTATCCATGCAGGTACGCAACTACTTTATGTTGTTATTAGTTGTTTTTTTTTTTTTTTTTTTGTCAAATAAGTAATTTTATACATAATATTTAATAAATTTCAGGTACTTATAGTATTCAATTAATTAATTTATACAGTTTATTTATTTTTAAATATTCATTAATAGTTTACGATTTATAAATAATAAGTTCGATTTTTAAAATCAAATGAGTAAACATTTTTTCATGTCATATGTATTATAAGTAATAATATAATATATGCATTTTAAAGAAATGTCCCTATACCTACGATTTATTGAGATATAGAGGGGCAATTTACATATTGATATACTTTTTAAATACAATCCTAGTGAATCATGAGAAAAAGTTTTATGTTGTATGTTATGTTTTATTTAAAAATTTCTTAGAAATTACAATACAGTTGTGTGCTTTGTTTTGTAAATTATAATGTAATATTATATAATATATATTATGTATGTTGAAACATTGTCATTATAAAATCAAATTGAAATAGTTTAAACGCAACGCTAATATGATTAAATACAAAATTGTAATACATTTTCATCCAACAAAACCTGCGAATACTAACGTACCTATATGATTGTATTACAGGACAGTTTTCACAATGCATTCAATCTAACGCTCACTCATATTTAAGTCATTTGCGCAACAATGTTTTGGGTCACGGTTATTCTATTGTTTACTTCGAATGGTAAGTCAATGTTTATATATTAATTCATTATTATTTCTACCCAATCACAGTGATCGATGTATAACTTATTTTACCCTTATTTACACTGTATGTGGTGATTTAAGATAGCAATTCAAAATACTAAAATCTCTTCACTATCTGTTTTTGTTATATTCAGTGAACAATTATAAATTTCAAATTTACGATTTATATTATAGTTCAAATTTTTTGATAATGTACGATTTATTCATCTTAAATATATCACAAAAGTGTGTTAAAATTTAATAAGTATATTTACGCATTGGGGTATAAAATTAAATTAATAGAAATTATTAAATGAGTTGATATAATATTATATACGCATAAGTTTGTGCATTTTTTTCATGCAACTAATTTAAAAAAAAAAAAAAAATGTTTATTTATACAATTATTATACTTTATTATTTTTGCTATTAGTTTTATAGTTTATTTGTTGTTTGAATTTTATTATTGTTAAAAGTTGTAAAATCATGAAATTAGTATCTTTTTATACTATCTAAAATTAATTTAAGTAGTCATATGTTTTAAATGTGATGCTATTACTACAAATGTTTTATACATCCTTGGCTATATACTTATAATATATGAAAAAAATTATTATATGAGTACCTAATTTGACATATATTTGGAGAGATGTGTTTATTTTGTGGAAGCCGAAATTTAAATGTTTGACTTTTAACTTCTTTATAAAAGTTGGAAAAATGTCCAAACACAATCATTAATTCGAATTAATGTCAAAATTCTTTTTTTATATAGTATGTCATTTTGATAAATTATTCATAATATTAAAATACCATTAAAATAAATTACAACCATATTCAAAACAATTATTTTTTATGTAATTTTTTTAAATTATATAATTGAAAGTTCCAATGTATAAACATAGTAGTAAGATGTCTTGTATATGTGTAACTATTTGACAATAAATTATATTTTTGAACATTATAAGTTCATAATATAATTTTAATAGAAGAATGTTTATTATAATTTATGAGGAAAAACAACTAAGTAAAGTGTTTTAAATAATTTTTTTTTCGGTACACCTAATTAAATTATTTATATTTAATCTAAGTACGTATTTTATATACATTAACATATTGTACATCTAATTTGATCTCATAAGCACAATTCTCGTGTAAATATTTTTCACATAATTTGGAATTTTTTTTTTTTTGTTCAATTATTTCATTGGTTATATCTTATTATTATATATCTACTATATATTTCTCTATATATTTATCTAATACATTTTAGCGTAGAGTTAAATATATTCTCGTGTTATGATATACTTCAATAATATGAAATCATCTATTTTTATTGAACCGTTTGATTCGTTCTGGTCCCATAGCAAAAGGGAATGATGTCATGAAATAACACGTTTTAATGGTATATTGCCTGGCGTTATCTAATTTGGTGTAGGGGTAGTAAAATCCAGATGAGTTTATGTATTTATATATATAACTTATACATAAAATGTTTTAAAATCGTTAAACCACCATCAAGTCGTAAAAGCTGTTCAGAACGAGTGTATTCTAGCTAATAAATTCTCCTCTAGGCTTTAAAGAATAATTTGATGAATTGTGATGACTGAAATCAAAGGCTGACGATACTTATAACAGGCGAACACTCTTGATTAGCAATGCGGGAAGTATTTGTTTTCATAGTATTCAATAATTGATTACTAGAATAGAATTCATAATTTATTACTCTACGACATCAGTTATTAAAATTTTTTTTTAAAATATTTGTGATTTTATAAATTTTTTATCGTATTGATTATAAAAATATGTCCAACTATGGTGTAATGTATGCTGCAGTGAAACCTCATTTGTTTTCATAAAAAGACGCTTCTAAATGGTTATGAATACACTTTTATTACGTTGGCTTTAGTACTTTCGTTGCACTTATCAGATACTTTATACAGCGAGAAGATTTCATTCCTATGTAAAAACATATTTTTTTTTGTTCATTTTATTATTATTTTGGTGATTTTTTTTACAGTTACAAATTGTTTCACAGCAATAGATACTTTAATATATTTTTTGTAATTTTCTATGGACATGTAGGTCTGAGACATAAGTACAAATGTTTAAATCCTATAATGTGACAATATGGCATAGTGTGTATAGTTTAAGAACACTTTTCTCTCAACTCTCAAGACCTAATCCGTCAGTGAATCGATGTACGAAAATCTCTTTGAACGATCAGCGTGATGCAGTCGTATTTTCGTTGTTGTTGCACAACCTTATAACATACGGTCCCACTGCATTCGTCGTCATGATAAACACATTAAATGTGTGCACGTTTCGTTGTGTAATAAACCGCCAGTAATCGCTAGAATCAGTGCCGTTGCAGTTATGCGCATAATCGGTTTGACGATAAAAAAATATTTTACTATTATTATTACGATTATAATGATTATTATATTGTTGTTATTAGAATAAACTTTGTTCACGGACGTGTTATCAGGCCCTTTTCCCTACCCCTTACGGTATCGCACGTGTCATTTCGCGTAAATAGTAAAAAGTGTTGCGGAGGCGGGTGATTTCTCCGGCGTGTCAATAGACTTAGCGGCGACGACGACGGTCGTAAACAAGTCGTTTGGCGGCGGCGGCGAAAACGCAATATTTCTCATCTGCTTCTCCGCCACTGCATCTGCACGAATAGTATATTATAATATATTTCATACCACGGTCGGTCTCATGTGTATATGTCAGCGGTTCTCAAACCATTTTGTTCCCCGAACCCCTAAGATGCTACACAACTGAACCCCAAAATTCAGGAATGCCAATTTTACACCAAAACTCAAAATTAATAACGATGTATCAATTATTGGCTCTATAATTTTTTTAATTTTTTTTTTTTCATATTTCGTACGCCATATGAATACAAAATATTATTTAATTTAATTTTTTCAAAAAAGAAGCCCTTACATAATACTAACAATACTAACATAAGTATTGTTTATTAATAAAATGAATATGTTCAATTTGACCAATAATATACATATGTATTATTACACTTTTATTAACAATATCAGATACTTTAATAATTGGTTTGAAAAAAATAAACGTGATTGTTTGCTAACTGTATGTACTTGTATGTACTATGTGTGTATGTACCTATAGCTAAATATATATGTAACAATAATTTTAAAACTAATAAGCTCAATGGAGTATAGTATGAGAACTACTGGTGTATGGTATACTCCTCTTTCTCCTTCTCATTCATTTTCCCAATTTCTCACTCTCTTTCTTTCTTTATATTTATTTTCAGCATTCGTTCTCTTACTAATTTATTATACGCACGCATGTAATGCGGAATTATAATGATTTAGCGGGAAATTCCGTATACAAGTTTCAAAAAGTCTATTTATCCTTTCACTAACCTCATACTAACCTCACTTATATGTGTGTGTGAACAATTTAGATATCGAACGCCTGTGTTGTATAGCCATTAAAAGCGGTTAGCGTAATTTTTGGAACGGAGGCCGGGTAGGTAGCAATTAAAACCCGTCGCCCACCAACTAGTGTTTTCGGTAAAAAGAAGAAAGATATTACCAACAGATGTGGTCGTAGTCAGAAAGTATAGCATGAAAACGTTTGCTTGCTTATAGTGATGGTGATGAAAGAAGAGAGAAGGCGACGGCAATGGTTGGTAAATATTGCCCGCCATCGAGTCGAATGAGAAGAAAACGATGACGACTACGGCGCTGACGGAAAAATAGAAATGTGTATGTGTGTGTGTGTGTGTGGACGACGTGTAAAGATATCGTGCGAAAATGACGGGAAAGAGAGAATAACATAAAGAGAGAATAAAAGGAACGGAGGGGTGGGTAAAAGAGAGAGAAAGGGCAACGGGGAGTACTCACGGACCGACGGAGAATTATGGGGACCGCTGCGGCAATTAAATTATTCGGATTGAGAGACGTTAGCGGTGGCGGAGGACGCCACTTAACGTGGCAACGGTCTCGAGTTTTATTATTAATTTCCGACCACCACCGGCGCCGCCGCCCGCAACAGATGTTGGCCGCCGTGCAACGGATGAGTTAGAGAGGCAGCTCTACTATACACTCTGCCGTTCGCTATCGTTTCGCAAGACCGCGGCGGTGACGATGGACGGACGGACGGACGGATGGATAGATGGATGGACGGAGGTAGAGGAGAAGATGCACGCAATATATACGATATATACGAGGCCTAAAAAGAGAGTAAAAAACCAACCAAAAGCAGTTAAAATTCTGCCAAACGACCGTTTGATGCTGTTTTGAATCGAAACGCTGCGCTATGGCAACTGTTAGATTACGCCCTACACACGGTACACCTGCAAAGTGCACGAAAGTTAAACACAGGCATCACACGGCATCGTGGCGTTGACGAAGCGCATAGCATTACTCGAGTCTTTACGTAGTTGGTCCGTGACGCGTGTGTGTCATATATAGTTATACTTTAACTTATTACAATTATATACATTACATTATTGTTATCTATATATTATATACATTGCATTATTGTTATCTATATATTATATACGATCGTTTTGGTCTGTTTCGACGTGATATGACGAATAGTTTGTTATTGTTATATTAACATTTTTTCTAATAACTGTCCTTATCGAATACATAGTTCACATTGAGTCATTAAATAAAGCTTCCAAAATTTGATTACAAACAGGCATAAATCGGGATTGCGTAACGATCGTATAATTTTGGTATCAATCCTAAAAGTAAAAATGGAATACATTTTTTTTTTTATTGTAATGTTTTAAGTAAATAGGTATTTCAATTTTTAAGTATGGGTATTTACTATTTATTATACCAATTTTATAGCCATTAAAATAAGTACAGACGTAGTGTACTCATATGTTGAGATTAAAAAAAAAAAAAACTTTATTTGCGTTCGATTTAAATAATAATTCATTGATCATTTTTAAATAATAAAAATGTTTTGCACCACTTTTGTAGATACGTTAAGTATACACAATATTCGTATTCATTATTCATAAAATCGTCTTATGTGCATATTGTTAAATACATCACTCGTGTTATTACTATGTTCAATGTTGCCAATAAATAAGTGTTTTCTTCCTGCGTTTCGTCCGATTAGACTGATAAATATCCGATTGACTTAGTATTGCATTTATTAACTGTTCTTGTATTGCTGAATGCCGATAAAATACTGAAGCTATATTGTATATTTTCTTCAACTTGTGGAGGAAAATACTGATAAAATAAAATGTAATGTATTCAAGGTATTTACGAGTACTTACAGCGCTGACGGGTTGCGGTTGTTTGGTTTTAGTCAACATTTTAACATTCATATTATGTGTTCCAGGAAATAATATTCGATCTAATTTTAACCCGGTGATCAATATATATATAAATGAATAAAAGTGTAAAATAAATATTTTAATAGTATTTCAATTTTACGTAGTTTTTTAAAAGATAGTTAAATATTTATCTTTCATATAATGTAGTTTTTGTCGATTATTTAATCCACCTTTGCGATTACATCATTTGAGTCCTTAATGATTAACCATAAAATTTGACCATTAATGGCCAATTAAACAAAGACCAAATAATCAAAATGAAAATGAGAATTTTGTTAACTTCCACAAATTCACCTACAGGAAATTAATATAAATTAATGTAATGAATATTATACCCCAAAAAAAATGTAATAGCATGTACTAACCACAAGTGTTATAAATTATTCAATATAATATAATAATTATAATTTATAGTATATAATTTTTGTACCAGTAACCGAATTTTTCGTAGAAAGTACATTGTTCGTTTTATAACATTTATTTATCTTTAAAACTTATCTGGATTGTTTTAATTGGTTGGTATATTTTAATATGTCAAAAAAATTACTCTAAGGTATTTTTAAAACCATATTATTTCACGTACTAAGTACATATACAAATGATTTCAACTTATTAAATATTATATTATAATAATTATTGTTCCAAACATTTTTTTTTTTATCCATTTGATGTGTTTGTTGTGTTATGTCGTTACGTCTTCGACGAGAAAAAGAACAGCCCGTTACATGGTTTTTATTCCGATTTTTAATGAATTTTTCTCACTGCAGTTATTTTACTTTTTTTTTATTATTCTTTGTTCTCATGTGTGGACGTAGAACAATACACTAGACTACATAATGTTATATATTATAAGCGAGTTACACGATGAAATCACGTGCTTTAGATTGCATGGATAATTCAATTTTTCAACTCCAAAACGACCTTTATTTCTGTGTTATTTTATTTTAATTTTGAGAAGTATTTCCGTCATTTTCTTTACCTCCATTCTTTATTTTCTCTACTTCTCCTTCTGGTGTTATTTATTTTTATTTTTTACACCACACCACTGCGTATGCCGTACGACGGGAAAAAATTCATATGGAATCCCGTCCATCCAGGATAACTTTATGAATCGACTTAAATAAGGGGCAAAAGTTTTTTAGTAATATTGTAATGCATTAAAAAGAAGAAAAAAAGAAAACGTGTATTAAACTTGGCAGTATTTTTGTCGTAAACATGTATAGATATCTACTGACGCTGTACGCAAAGTATTTTAAGAATGATACCCAATATATAGGTACCTATTTTAAACTTATCGGGCTAATCAGTTATTAAATATTTTATAGTACCTATGTATAATATCAAATTTAATTCAAATCATCATCTATATTGTCATTAAATCTTGGTCATTTGGATTGCGAAAAAAATAAAAGTTGATGATAAACGAAGATTAATAATGGATCTAATGTGACAGATCCGTTAAAAAAAACTGTTCGATATTATTATTCTCTGTATACTGTCATCCGTTCGTAAAGTAAATAAAACATGGGTACGCGTTGACGTTGGAAATTGATATGTTAAGGGACTTGGAAAAAGAACATAGTCGACAACAAGATAAGACGCCCGATAACAGTAAAGGATGTATTCCAGCAAAGTGTGAAATCTTTGCAACTCTTAACCGTTTGTTATACCGAACGACAGGAGTTGGGGTGAAATATTTTTTCGGTTTTATTCGATCTTCATCCTATAGGGTTAGGATGTTTCATTTATAAAGACAAATACAAATCTAAACTCACGAAATAGCGTATCGCAATGGTAATTGGTAGCCCCGTTAAGATTTTGATGGACGTTTTGTGAGTTGAAATTGGTTTGAAAATCTTTCATTTTCATAGGAATAGATTAACTACGTAATTTTTGACGTAAAGATTTTTTATTAAAAATAAACTGGGACCAATTTTGTTTTCTTTATCAAACGTATGGTTAATATATCAAATATACAATTCTAAAAATGCAGTGTTTTAGCAAAAAAAAAAAATTACCAATAATATTTTTTACTAACATTAAAATAAAAATAAACGTGCATATAAATATAAATATAAACACTATTTATCTGTTATATTTATTAATTTAAAAATAAAAATATTTATACTGAAAAAGTAATATAAAACAACAGTAAATTTAAAATTCATTTCGAATTGCATGCCTTATTTTTTTAATGAAAGTCAAGGCGGTTGAAATTTTTATTCATAAATCTCATTATATTAAATTAAGAAATATTTTTTATTTTATAGGTAGTATATCGAAATTCTCAACGCACACGAATTTAAATAAACATTTTACTAAATAAAAATAGTTAAACGAAATGATACTGAATTGTAAAATGCATAATTTATAAATTTTGTTTTAAATTTTTTACTCGGTAAAACAGGGAACCTTATATAAATTACATATACTGCATTTTTTAATTTCCGCTTATTAACTCGTTATTAGAGAAAGATGAATTCAAAAATCCCTTTGACATAATAAATTCAACTTTTGAAACTTCAAACAAAATTTAAATTAAAAGTATAGTGATCAAATAGCCTATTTTTTGTCAGAAATTTATTGTATGTAATCAATGACGTCAGATTATCGTTGTTCATTTAATTTCTACATTCATTTTTTTTTCTTTTGAAGTTTTGTGAATGAAAATCAGCGATGTAACGAATGAACGATCTGCGATTACGGCGAAAGAAACACAAACGTCGATTGGTTGTGTGTTTTTCATTCTCCCTTCGGAATGGCGTACGATGAGATATTGTTTTTTTCACTCGTTATTAAAAATACTCACTGAGCTTAACTGTTTTTGGATGGTAAATTTATTCACGTAAAAGACGATTGGCGGATGGTAAATACCACTATTTTGAATGTAAAAGTAAAAATAGAATATATATAAGACCTTAACGCATAAACGTACTACAAGAAAGAGGTGGATCGTAAAAACGACCGATGCGTCAGTTTTTATTGTATTTATTAAGACAATATACGCGTAACAATAACGTTTGTGCGTATTAAACGTACGAGCTCACAAATAAGCTACATTATTGCGTATGCATAAGACCGTGTTGTGGCTCTTAAAGTTGGCTCCGTCACGTTTTTAATCGTCGTCGTCACATGTTCATTAATCTTACATGAATAATATTCAAAATGTTAAACCTAATAAGAGTATGGCCAATATTATTTTGTACGTTATAATTATTAGAAAACGCGGGCAATCAGGCAACGTACCTAGTTGTTTAGAATAATATTATGAAAACCAATGCACGCTATATTAATATATTTAAATGAAATAAATTGTATGCAACTGTTAGAATTACTAATTCAGACCAATCATGTAATATGAACCGTGGATAGTTATTGTGTACTTAATTTGATAATATATATTCCCTAAATATCATTACACTATTTTTACACGGTAATACAAATGGTACGTAGCTGATTCAATAGTAATATTTTTTCTATTATTTTTTCTACACAATCCTCTTCATATCGACATTTCCCACTAAATGAAAGACAATGGTCATGAACAGAATTCATTCCAAACGTTCTATAATTTTCAAACCTTACGTATATTTAATAAGGTGTTCGACTATTATAGCGGGTTATGAATACATAAGTGATAAATGTAATTGTGCATACCAAAAAAGATTAGCGAAACTATTTATTATTAATAAAAATAAACACATTTAACACTTACTACACATAGGCTCTGATCAAAATTAATAATGTATATCCAAAAAAGCATTTTTCAAATATTGTTTTTGTATACGATATGGATTAAATTTTATATCGGCACAATAAATGAGTTATCAGCTATGTATCAGTAATATTATATTATGCATTATTATTGTATTTTCTTTTTTATTGATCTTGAGCTTTGGCGACATGGGCCATTTGCTTTATAAATTACATTATTTACATTATTGTATTGTAATTATTTATAATTATATATACCTTTATAAAGTGTTAATTCTCAATATTTTGTCAAATAACATAAAATAAAATGTATAAAAAAATTAATACATTTATATTAAAGCTTAATATGAAAATGTTCGTATTTAAAAATTCTTATAATTTAAAATTTAAACGGTGCTACTTAAACAATTTTTAAATGCTTTAATTTTTTTTAAAAAATGTTAGTAAAGACTTTAAACCATTTTCATTTCTATTTATATCGTTCGGACTGTGTAGATTAAATAAAAATTATAAAATTTAATTAAACTTGTTGATAATATTTTGTATGGAGCCGAAATACCACGTTTTAGTGAAATCAACAAACTTTTTTTATTAAGAATCTTTCATATATTCTTAATAACTTTTAATTAGAAATATGCAGTATATATGTACAGTCAACAATTGTTTGGTCATGAAATATATTTCATTAATATACGTATCGTATTATAACTTTTATTTTCAATATAACAGTACTAGTGTTAATTGAAATAAAATTGAATTGCAAATTTAACGATAGGCTTATAATATTTTGTTATGTTCAATTTTTAAAAAAATAAAAACATTATATTAAATATTTCTAATTGCTTACTCGTTTGAATACACGTGTATAATTAGATTAATCCGTTTACAGGTCGTAATATACTACACAACTCGTCTGTATAATATTTTTAATTAATGTTAATTTTTAAACTAATTAGATTTTTCAGTTAACTGGTAATTGGTTTGGTAAGTTAACCAAAACTCGTGTGAAAATTATAATGAAGCTCTACGAAAAACTTTACAGAAACCTTTCACTATCTGTTTTGGGGTCCTATAGGGTTAACTCGGGTGTTTTTGTTGTTGCTCATATTGTTGTTCATGTTCATTAATTAAAATATACTTCCTCTCTTTCGCGTTGCAAACTGATGTCAGTTTATATATGTATATCTAAATTCATAAATAATAAATTATGATTTTTTTTTAATAAAGTCCATATGTTCGTGACGTGTATGTCAACCTTAGTTTTCGTAAATGGTCGATAATAATCAATCTACGTATAACAATATCGTTGTATAAATATAGATTTTAAAATATAAAATATTGTCCATAGCAAATTGAATTCGTGAATTAATAATTTCTTTAAAACTGATTTAATATACTTATCCACCAATAATAATTTGTCAAAGGCATTATATAGTTAATAAAAATAAATTTTTGGTTTTTTAAAATATAATCAGATGGTTTAGGAAATGTTACGGCAAGATGTCATCATGGATATAATATGCAAGTGGGGTTATAATGTACTATAAAATATATGTTCAACATATTACAAAATAATATAATATTATAGCTTTCGAAAGATAAAAAACTATTTATAACACATACAGCTGTATAGGGTAAATAAAGTATAACTGTATAATATAAGAGATTTAATGTCAGGTAATGTATTGAAAAATATATTATCGTGTTCATATTCGATTAGTATGCTTATATGTGCACGCCGCGGCGTTATACATTCAACTATTTGTTTAAACAAATTAAAGTTCAGTTTGTTTCGGATATTTACTACTTTAATAAGGCATCAGGACTATAAAAGTGATTTATATTATTCTGAAATGTGCGTCTCGTATTATGTAATTACCATTTGTTTTGTTATTTTATAGATAATTTATACAATTATGCGTAGGTAGTAAAAAATTTTAATCGAATCATTTTGGTGATTTTTTTAAAAAAAGCCCTTTAGTATGATAACACTAAGATTATGGAAGTTCTAGCTGCGGCCGAAAGGTTGCTAATGGAATTTCACATTAAATAATTTTATGTTAAAATAATAAACACTTTAGTACTTATTAAAAAAAATAGTTTTATACTATTCCACCATAGATACAATTATAATATTAACCGTATATAGATTATTTTTAGTCCATACACAACTATAAAATATTATCAATTATCATCTTACTATTAGGTCTCATAAAAACCGGAGTGTTACATTTAGCTCAAAGCTGGATTCCGTTACGATTGATCACGTAAGCCTAGAGAACTTTTGTTCAATTTTGAACGTTAGCTCTTTCAACAGTCGTGGTCATCATTGCGTACACGATATCGTTGCGGACTTAAAATAACCATGCAAATGCAATTCATCATAATCATATTAATAATGTATGCATTTTTATTCAATTTTACATTCTTTTCCGACAATATACGTGAATAGTGTCGGTACTGTTGCATAATATTTTATAACTTCTATCCTCGGAACACGTTATTATTTTTCTGCTAATACATTTTCTGTTGAAAGCTATTTCGCAGCAGTAAGCCGAAACGCAGTATAGCAGGTATATTCCTACACTATATAATATCATAAAACAATAATTATGGTTGATGCTGCGCAGTGAAGGAATTCGCTGCTGCAGTATCAACTAATAATGTTCGTTGATATATAAATGTGTGTATTATAGTGTTTTATAAAATATAAATATTGTTCGCAAACGTGCGCGTGATTTTGTCTCATCTATCTCCGATAGCTATCAGAGTTTCAATTTTGACAGACCCAGTCACAACAATATCGTGAAATAATTTATTTACATATTATCATCTTTATTACTTGAAGTCTTGAAATATTAACACTCGGTGTTTGGCACAGTTTCCAATGCTAATTACCATACACACGGTTCGGGTGGTGGATGGTGGACTCTGTAAGTTATATTTTTATTTTTTCGCTCTAAAATATTAATGACGGAAAAAGATTATCGTTTGCTCAGGATTACGCATTCTTTATCGAATGATTGCGACTGAAATTCCTTTATTTTAGGCCGACAACTATTTTAATCTATAATGAACTTTTTTAAGCGACGGCGCGACTGACGGTTCGAACAAAAATTCGGGTCATTATAATATTATTATCAAAAGTTTTCTCTTTTATTTCTTTTTCTTTCTTTTTTTTTTTTTTGTGCGCGTTTTTACCAAAACAAAAGATTTTTACATTCGACAAGGCTTCTCGAGAATTTCTCAAATTAAAAAATCGTTCGTAAGTCCGGTATGTCATGAGATATTATTTAAGACGGATGGTAAAATGTTTATACCTACACCTTGGTTATAGGTTCGATCGCTCGCAATAAAATAAAAAAACCATGTGATGGCAAGATATGGCTGGCGGGGGAAGAAAAAAGAAAATACAGAAAGTTTTTCTTGTTTCTTTTGCGTCCAATTAGAAGACGTATATAGAAATAACCGGGTGCTGTAGCGTGTCGTACGTATTACCTAATATTGCATTCCATGATATATTTATCTTCTCGCCTCACAACCTCACTGAACTCCGCACACACATATATAATATAGATACGACCCCGACGAAAACAATATTTTTATACGTTTCGTTTGAAATTAGATGGAGATTGGTTGAGGGTGGCGAAATGTATCTTATCTGTGAATTTAGTCGCAGAGCATTAAGACGAAAAAAAAACACATTTCTTACCAATGCGTTTCGGAAGGAAACCGCTGTTCTGATGATAACGTTCTCGTTAAAAGTCCGTCTGCACAAGAGATACGCGCGTTCTTATGGACTTTACGGCGTAACACCTTTATTTTTATCACTGTACACGTTCGATATACGCTACGCGCACCTATTTACATTTAAAAAAAGTAAAATAAGTATATTATGCATTTATAGCGTCTGAGTGTTAATGAACAATTCAACTTCACAGTTATCTTCAGTCTATAACCACGCGTAGTGTTATTTGGTATTTATGGCGTCGTAGCAATTGTTTTTTTTTTTATTATTATTTTTCGCAATATTTAAGTGTTGACTTGACGAAAACCATTTCATAAACAGGTACTTGTATAGGTTATTTAATCATCAACAGTCTTTTATTCAATATATCAGTACAGCTTACTCGTTTATGTGTTTATAATTTTGTACTGAAAAGCACAATCATTTTTGTACATTAATAAGGAATAAGGAATAATGGTATGTCGTTTATTCTGTGTGCACATATTATATGTAAATGAGATACACCTACATCACAGACGAAATAAAAAAAGAGATAAAATTATTCTAAGGAGGTATACAGACCATTTAGTATTGTATCATTCTGTAATGATGACCTATTTGATTATCGTGTTCGATATTTGTTAATATGTATTTCAAAAAAAAAAAAAATTAATAAAAGTTCATGTTTATTTTAGTCAATAGAACGTAATATTTAGATAGAGTTAGAGACGAGAAACGAGAAACATAGCATCACAATAAATACCTACATATATGCATAAATTACACTATTTATAGAACAAAAATATAAAACATCGTAAAAACTAAATGAATTAATTTATATTAAATAAATTAAATCAGAACATAAATTGAAAATAATGAAATATATATCATACATACTTAGAAACTTATTATTTGAAAATAATTTTCTTCTTTCTTTTTCTAATTTCCAGTACGCTTTATAAATTTTTTTTTTATACATTATCCACTCTTCTTGTAGCTGAAAATATAATATTGTAACTCTCATTTTCAATATTTTTTGCTCAAATTAACTTTTTATCACATTCTTTTGTGTTTTCAAATATATATATATATAGGTGTCCATTTACAATAAGAAAAAATATTACATTAAAAATATAAACTATTGATGAACACGTGGGATGATAACTCTTCCGACACCCAACGTGCATACGTCTTGAGCGTTTTCGGCGTGAACCATAGATTACATTCTATTTTTACTAAGTTTATTCCTGTTGAGGTGGATGTACCATAAACCCCTGTGTAGCCATGAGTTTAATTGCAAATACGTACTATGATATACACGCATTCATGAAGCCTATAGAACATGTGAAAATATTCGAGAGTTTTGTGACGACTCATTTTGTTGAAAAGTATTTTACTGCCCACATTAATCTCCATTAGTACATTAATTAGAAAAAGTTAACCACCTTTTCTTACGTAAACTTAATTATTATAAACGCAATGGATCGATTTTTTTCGACTATTCATTATGAACTAAAAATTAGGGATTGAATCTTTATTATTTTTCAGAAGGAAATATTCAGATATTTGTTGTATTTCCAAATAATAAAAGAGATTACCCCAAATCATTAAGAGATAAATCTTTTAATTCTAAGTATAACAATTTCCTTTCTTATAATTACATTTATTGTAGGCCTTAAATCCAAAATTTAAATAAATTAAAATCGTTTGTATCGTAATAACATTTGATATTATTATTTATATTATATTAGGCCTGACATAGCATTATGAATTGTGTTCTAATCATTTTTTAGACTTTTTCGTTTTTGTGAAATAAAAAAAAACACATTATAACTATGATCTAAAGTTATCTGACTATTGAATTAGGGATATATCAGGTAAATAATCTGACCATTGAATTGGTTTTGAAAATAAATAGTTAAATAAATAAATACATTAAATAAATAAATATTTACAACTGATTTGGATACTAATCTTACGCGATACGTAATAAGACAGTTAACAATTTTAATTACAATCAATTATTAAGTATATAATAATGACCTTGTCGGTTTTTCAGTAATCAGTTTCATTAGAAACTGTAATAATATATTTTATAATCACTGATACAAATGTGTACCGTGTACGTGATAGGTTTTTTTGCACACCAGTATAATGCTCGTATACGGTGTGCGTACGTATACATAGATATATAGTAGTATTTGACGAAGGCTCGAAAATAAAAACCGTCTCGGACTTGGACAAATCTAAAATGTACGTTTTAACCGATCAAACATAGACCGGGTAGCCCGCGTGTATAGTACGACATATATATCACGTCCAAATCCGATATTATTATATAGGACTATTGTCGCGACGGTTATTGTGCCAATGTAGTGTTAACTGTGACCGTTATTATTATTGTACAGTGTAATATGTATTCCGGTCACGAGCGGCTGCAGGACATTACGGGTGTGACTACGCGCAGATGCGAAATTCGCACAAATTCGTCTTGGTCGCCGTCGCACTGGCGCCGTGGTCCCGAAAATCGGGTGTCCTTTGCGATATCCTTAAAGGCATAATAGAATCGTGAATCCGGGATTACCTAACGAATGGTGAGGGGGTGTCGTAGTAGTGATAATTGATCGATATACATGGTGAAACGGAACGATATAATAGTGTCCAAATCGAATATTTTGGTAAGAACGTTGTGCGGGCGCGCGAAGGCCAGTGGAATATTTGTCACCGAAGGATTCGTAATTTTCCGTTATCACCATCACGCGTCATACTCTAATGTGCTCTGTTGGAGAATTTCTATTTATTTATTTATTAAGTGTGCAACGGCGTAATTCATTAATTATCAGTACTTATAGCCTGTAGGTATAGGATACACACGTCTGCGTTACTTTACACACTTTATTCGTGTATGTTTTGACATGTACATTATGTAACCATTTACATTACTCGATTTCTTATATCTTATCGTTTGGTTAGTTTACTTATACTCCGGTGACATTTGAACGACGGAAATGATACTTATGTTCGAGTTATTTTTTTATGTATATTGACTTATTAATAAATATTTACACGGTTATACGATTTTTAACGTTTTCAAACCGATTTGTTGCATGACCTTAATTTGAATTGAATATTGAATTCTCAACTTCATTATTTAATTAATTAATTTATTAATTTACTTGTATCTTATTTTACGTATTTTTCGAATAATTTTTGACTGAAAAATTGCAATATAATAAATTTATTATCAATATTATTTTTTTGCATTTGAAGCTAGTGCGTGTGTTGACTATTATACACTTACGTATTTATTTTATAAGGCTATCATAATATTTGCCTCCTCTGCTGTCGGTTAAACAAAGGAAAAAAATGCCATAATTTTTACCAATACTTTGATTTATTGTATCACTTATATTTATAAGTATAATTCCTTTGATTTATATAAAACCGAATATTATAATTTAATTGGTATTGATTAATTATTGTGTTATAATTTATCAGTTTATACATCGATATTTCCAACTGTTCGAGATAACGTTTATTTGATATATTATGGGGTTTTCATGATAATTTGTAAATGTCTATCATGGTCATCATAATAATTTTCAAATTTTAAATATACCTATATATATGCATACATATCATGTGGATGAATTTTTATAATTTTTATCTTGGTAAAGTGCTTTTATTTAATAAAACATTACAGCAAGGCGCCAAGAGTCAATTAAAATGAAATAATGTTTTAAAATAATAAATTTAGGTGATCGAGCAGTATTAATGTACAGTTTAAGAATCAACAACAATATAAATATATACATAACTTAGTTTAAACATAGATAAGTAATTGAATAATGGCAGAATAACAGATAAGCAATAGCGTTCAGGGAGTAGAAATCTTTATAAGTAATAAAAAATAAGTAATAACAATAAATCGAGGAATAGCGTATTAAATAAAGAGTAAATTTAATCGTTAGAAATTTTGTGGTGAATCGTTTCAGCTCAGCAAAATGGATGAATTTTTTTCGTGATTTTAAAGCTATAATGACAATAAGGATGTATTAATAATATACATAGGACATAGGTATTGTTTTACACTTTTCATATATGATACTATTACAGGATAACTCCGTAGGTGGTAAAACATATCTAACTATTGGGAAATATGGTCTAGTAGTACACATATATTATTTATAGGTATATCAGAGTTTGAAAATATACAAAGTATACAGAAGGGATGGGTATCCTTAATGAATCACCCTGTATTTAAATCCAGTAATTGATTAATTGCTGTTGCTTATTTATCTAATTCAGTTTCAAAATGTTGTCTTATAAATAATTTAACGATTTATCATATCTATTATACATAATTAATTATATAATTGAACTCAGATAGTAATACGATACCGTGTTTGACAGAAAGTAAACTTTCTTCTGAACGTGAATACGTTATATAGAAATAATACATGGTATAAAGTACTTCAAGTTTGAAAATGATTTGTTTCATGTGAAATGATACTAAAAAGGATTGTAAAGCAAACGCACAAAACAAATTGTGTGGTTTACTGATATTGTTGTATCATAAATAATTCGGAAGCACTTTCGGAAGCAATGGCCGGAGATTTGGAGGCGGACCGCCGAGCTGGATTTGTTGGTAAACCACTAAAATAAGGAATAATTCAGTTTATACTTACGAATACATGACATTTTCCTCATTTTTCCATCTTCTAAAAAATTACATTTCCAAGGTTTTTAAATGTGATCTGGGTTATGTTTTTTTTTTGTTAAATTCCATGTTTTTATTTCGTGTAATGAAAATAATTGTCAATTCACAAAACTCAAAATTAAATAACATATTATGGTACTGTTATCGGAGTGAAAATTATAATATAATATTTTTTTTTAATTTTTTTTTTTTTTTGAAACTTTGTACACAAATAAACTACATATAATTAGTTCTTACCAATATAAGCGTAATGCCAAATAATAAATAATTATGAATTTTTTTTATATCAAAATATTTACAAATAATATTTAAACTAAAGACTTAATTCATATTCTACTGCCAGCTAAGTTTTTTTTTTGGTTTTGTATTATAATGAATTCGCATTTTTAAAAGAAAAAACTATTTATTTTCTTTATGGAGCCCCTTAGCCATTTACAAAATATTTTATTACTATTTAAAACTAACATTATTTACGAGCATTATGTAATACGCACCTATTACCCACAGGATGTTATAAAATATAAGAGGCTAATTTTTATTTTCAAAATGTTCCACTCCAACAAAAGTTATAATGTCAATTATTATAGTATTTATGTATTTATTGACGAAAAAAAAAATTAATTTCAAAAATTATAATCCTATTTACATTATACAATTAAAACTTTAGAAATAATTAATTTGATGAAATAAAAATTGTTGTTGTTTAATTGAGTGCACTAAGTACCTATTATATTATTATAAGCTCAATTTTTATTAGACAACTAATGTGTTTTAATTTCTGTAAATTTCTGTTATTTATATTTTATTATCATATACTCGTACATCTATGTATAATGTTTACAGTACGTATAATGTATGTACGTGTGATATTATGTTTAAAAACTATTAAGTGATAAAAATAATAAAAATTAATAAATAATTAAGTGCGTTTAGTATACTAAATTGATTTTTGTAGTTTGGGAGTTAATTTTTTCATATTTTATTGTTTGAACGAAATGGAAATATCGAAATAAACGATATTTTATAAATGATTGAACCGATTTATTCGATTTTCGCATACATATATGGTTAGAGCATTTCTCATGGGTCACATCAAATGAAAATATATTGACGCTGGTGAATTATCATCTGTGATCTTTTTTTAACTATGTATAGTAGTGGTTTATAATTTTTTTTTGTATAAACTTTATGAAAGATTTCATTGAACAAGACATGAATGAAAAATATGCCAGCCGTCAGGTATGGTTAAAATATAAAATATGAAAATAAAATAAAAAACACCTACCGCTCATGGTACATGTATTTTACTTAATATACATATTTGTTCGTACACTTATCAAATCTAATTATTAATATAAGTATCTACTATCTACAATATAGTATTTACATAAATTAAATAACTAATTGTATTATCCTACATAAATCTATCACACAATTTAAATTTTTTAAATTTATAAGTCGTTAAATAGTGTGTGTAGGTATAAATATTTTATTTTACCTAAATACAAAAATCATAATTAGATATTTCATTACTTATATCTTATTTTTATTATTGTGTTTATAAAAACTATTTAATCTCATGTATTTTGTTTATTTATACATTTTTTTTATTTTATTTTTTTGGTTGAATATTATGTATATGATATTTTGAAAAAAAAAATTCTATATACATATCCACTATTTGAAGAACATTATATTATGTTTATTAAATATAAATATTCATTTTTAAAATCTTTTTAATGGCATATTTTTCACGGTCAGCATATAATTTAAAAATACAATATTTAAGTGAAAACCAAATTGTAAATGAAGCTCATGGATTAAATTTAAATTATCACAATATCCTTAAGTTGCTTATGAACATAAATAGCCCATTGAGAACCTATCTTGACACAATGAGATATTTTACTTTGCCCTTGTACACTATTAATTCTTAACACACTTCTTAATTTAAAAAAAAAAAATAAAAATAATAGGAAGAAAATCGTAATGTATAGTATATAGGTATTAGTTGAATGTGTTATTACGCCTTTTTTAAATGGAAAAAAAATATAAATGATATGTACTTTTATACGAGGCTTTTACGAACGACCTTAAAAATATTAAAGATGGTTCTACGAAATAGATAATATAGGGTTTAATGACTGCAGTGTTATGTTTGAATTTTTTTCTTTTTTTTTTTTGTAAATAGAAATAAATAAAGAACCAAAGTTCGATTGCTCCTTGTTATATGTTGTTATGGCCAAGTTGACATGGTTCCATTTAGCCGGGAAATTAGTTGCCATTCCTCTCCGTCCCTGTTCTACTCCTCGTTTTCTGGCCAAAACCGTCGCACCGTGTCCAAACGGACTCTTATATGGTCAAGGTCCGGTGAAGTCCATTAATTTAAGCCCAGCGGGAAATGTCCTGAACAAATAAATCTGGAGCGAACAAAAACCATAATGTTAGCTTATTGTGTGTCCTGCCGACAACGACGAATCGATTTACAGTATATACGACGGACAGCAATCCGGTATTAAAATATTACTACGTAACGAGTGTCAGCGTATACGAACACCACATGCATATCCGGTTGCCGAGCTCAATTCCGGGCAACAGATGTTTAACTAGCATACCTCCCAGAAAAGATTCTCGCCAGTCCAAAGTTTTCGAAATGAATTATAAAAATTAAATACTTTTTTTGATGGTAAATAAACCGGATGTGCATCGCAGCCGACTCGTTAACTGCCGTTACTGTGTCTACGGAGAACCTTCGGTTTGAAGAAATTACCATAACAAAGAGGGAAAAGTTTACGAAATTCAATCGCGAGCAATTGGCAATCTGTTACCGCATTTTTTATTTCTTTATGTTTGCTTATATATATATATATATATATATATATATATAATCAAAAGAAATTCCATTTTGGAAGATAAGAAAAAAAAACTGCGAAAAGTGTCGATTTGAATGGGAAACCCTCTCGTTTGTTATATTAAAATGTATTGTCAGAGAAAAACAGCTTGTTTTGCATAATTGAACGAAGAAGACATAAGTGGCCCCCCGCAAACTGTACATAATATATACATGTTTACTTTTTAGGTGTCCGCCAAAATAATAAAAAGGAGCGGGGGAACAACTCTTTTATAATATCGCTTTTATTCAAATTAATATTTTAGAAAACCGTGACGACATTAATTTGCCATCAATAATATCGAGGGTAGAAATATTATCGTTTGTAATTATTTCAACAATAGATACTTCAATGGCACATGGCAATAGGAATAAAGAAGCCATCACTATAGCTGTTATTGGATTTTCCATCCACTCCCCGTTTGCTCCATCTCGTTCAAGACCAATTCATCATAATAATTTTTGAAAATAATAGAAATAACAATATTTTGACAACGGTCCATTGTCAAACGCTTTTATTTAATCATTTCACGCTGTAGTTGATGTAAACCATGTAACTAGTGTAGTTATAGTTTAATAAAATTAAAGAAACCGGACAAATGATGTGTCCCCTTGAAGCAATAACTTGAGAATATTAGTATAAATGTTTTCATCAGCTGCAGTGATTTGTAATCGATAGTATCGTTCCTTCAATGTTTAATTGGATTTAATAGTATAATAGGGACTATTTGTTATACATTATATTATGTTTCTGAATTTTCGAATACAACCGATTTAGAGGCGAGAGCCAGAAAAATTTAAATTAATCCTCTGCAGTATATATCAGACATATTATACAAATGCTATTGTTATTATGTAAAACATCGGCTGTATAATATAGTATATAGTTATATACGAATACAACACAAGAAAAGCTTCAATGATTTTCTTTATTTAAATTATTTGTCCTTTTGTAATAATTTGTCTATGAACTTCTAGATCATATTGATATACTTTGTATGAATAATTTCGTATTTCAATGAAATATATTATTATAATGTCAATTATATAAAAGAAATCTTTCAGTAAGCTATACATTTAGTTTTTGTTTTCAACGTTATAAATAAGATAAAACAAACATAAATGGTAAACATTCGTTAATATAATAAATAGGAAAAAAAAATTAAATTTTATATTATTAAAAATGTATATAAATAAATCAAAAAATTGGTTGAATATTATCAAAAGTATATAATATTACGACCAGTTTGGAATTAAAAATTAATTATCAAGTAAAATACATATATTCCTACATTTATATTTTCTTATTCAGTCACGTTATCATTTTTTTTGTTTAACATGATGATCAATTTTTAATTCAAAACCGGTCGTAATATTCACTTTTAATAATACTCAAAGCTAAGCATTTATTTTATTTGTATCTATTATTTATAAGTATATTATACATATATATTTTTAACAACATAATAATTAGTTGTTTATTTTTATTTTTCTTTCTTATATACTTTTTATTTATTAATACTACGACAATGACAATGCTAGGATATTATATTATTTTCGTATCAACTATGCCAAAATTCATAGTATATTGTGATTGTTCAATTTTGATTCCATGCTGTTGTTGGTAAAGAGTATTTAAAAAAACATGTTGACATTCCAATAGCTATTATAATCAATCAAATAAAATTATGATTATTATTATTATTTTTTTACGTGGCCTTTGTATGAAATCTATTGAATTCCATTCGTTTGAATTTATATTCCATTGCAGTGTACCAATTAAGAGTCGTTAAAGAACATCATAATATATTATTTTACGGAAAAAAGTCTGAAATAAATGCATACCTATAAAAAGATTCTTTTAAGCACATATAATCGTACATATAACTATATAAGTAACATATATTTATTTTCATCTTTTATTTAACCAGTAATTAAGACAGTCGATTCCATCACCCCTATTTTTATTTCCAATTTTCCAAAGTCAGCAGAATACGGGTTGATCTTTAAGTTCTATGGCCAGAAAATAAGTAATTAGTATTTTTATTAATACGCACTACTTTAACCATTTTATTTATATATATATATATATATATATAATTTTTAACTTATTGATGGTAATCTAAAATAACATTTGTTTTCTTTTACTTGAATTTATTTACATCATACGTTGAAGAAACTATATAATGAAAAGATATATTCATTAGACATCATTTTAAGAACTCAACTCGTAACGAATATGTATCACAATATCTTGTGTAAGTTATTACTTGCATATAACCATCGTATGTATTAACTGATACTTTAAATTCGCCATTGTCACCGAGTGTATTTATATAATTCCCTGACTTGAGAGGATGCCGCTAATATGATTTTCAAGCAAAAATTGTATTGCACTGTTTTAAACCAATTTGTACTGTTGCATCATAGGTACCAAAAGTACGTGGTCCGTTTGATGTAATTCATATGTTGTATCCAACATTCATCTCTTTCCAGCAATATTTTACTTCAGTTTTTGACAATATTTTTATCGGAATTGTAAAAACAAGTTGACATGATCGTTCGTTTGAAATAAACTACTGATAAATGTCGCATGGTAGAGAGGTACAATTTTTTCTGTGCTATTATATGGCTATTGAAGTTTACGACAATAATAATCATACAATGCACGTACCTATTTGATACGAGTAATTTTTTTCTGTTGTAAAATATTTCGTAAAAAATTATAATTGAACACAATGGTAAATGGAATAGTGAATACAAATTCCAACGAATAATAAATAATGATATTTTTATTTTACTGATCGTTATTGAAAAATATTGTAAAACAGTAAATCTGTTATTATAATGCTGCTCGATGGTCTATATTTTAAATTTATTTTTATTGATATGAAAATAATATCTTACGGTTATAAAATATATAATCACACCTTGATCGTACAACATATTTTTTATGTGATAACTCGTGGCATAAAAATATACATGAAAAGTTATAGATATAATATGACGTGCAGTATTCAAAAGTTCGTAACGTAACCAATAAAATAATACATGATAATAAGTTACAAAAATACCATTATTATAAAATCATGTGTAATTCATAGTTTACATTACGCTAATCATTAACATAATTACGTGTAAACTCACCCGAAAAAATTTCTGCTTATGATATCGTAATTATCCAACTAGATATACCTAACAATATAATATAAAAAGTTAAATATGTAAATTTAACTGTAAAATTAATTATTGTTCTTAAAATATTATTTATTTATCTATTTAGTATAAACGCCCAGTTGGGCTCAAATACAGTGACAATAAAATATATAATAATACCATTATTAGAACAAAGATACAAGTATACAATATTAGTATAGATTAAGTACATGATATTAAAATAATTTTACAAAATATAAAGATATCATTTTAGCGATTTGTATTAGGCTGCTAAATACAGTGCTTTAAGGAATAGAAATCATTAATAATAAACAAATGAAATTTTTTTAACCTATTATACTTTTTGGCTATTTGACCAATATGGTTATTAATGCCGTAAGATGTTCGATGAAAAGGGATTTCAAATGTGGGAAAAGAACCTGAATGAAATTTAGGAGCATGGAAGTTTATAAATTGTATTAGTTCCGGACAAGATACAACACTATTTACTAATTTAGATGGAAATCAGATGTCTGTATATATTCGTATATTAACAAGGGAATCCTGTATAGAATTCAGGGATATTGTCTCATATGTGTGAATATTGAAATGCATACATTTCTTATGTGCGATTAAACGTTAAAAATCTTTTTTGTACACGCTCCAGCGATTCCCTCGATCCGACTTGTGAGGGGTTCCAAATAATCGAACTTTATTCCAACATGGGTCTAACGTCTAACTAAAGAAATGTAAAAAATTATTGCATCAACGCTGTACATTTTATTATTCAACTGTCGGATATTACTATAAATTTTCTATTTTTATATCGAATCGAATAATATTACCTTTTTATGTTAGCGGACAATATCTTCCCGTCCATGACTCCTTTGGAATGCTATCAAGTATCAACTGCAATAAACGATGTAAATGATTATACGTAGGTTACAATATTTGAAAAAGATACGGTTGTGTTAACGAGCATAAATCATAAATATCACGTTATATTAAACATTAATAGTATAACAAGACTGATTTACTACCGAGAAAACATCGCATGCAGTCAATCAATAAACTCAAATTTCAGATCTACATAATAATATATAATGTACATGGTTTTTATCTCAATATTTTAGGATTTTTTTTATTGGCATTTTTCGGACAAAACCTTTGCCATCAGGGTAATGTGAGATTAACGATGGATGATTAAATTTCACAGGTTGTTATGGATATCAGCCAAAGTTCACGGAACCCATCGGCAACATTACCGTGCCCGTCGGCCGAGAAGCAATGTTTACGTGTTACGTTCACAGTCTAGGCGGTTATAGGGTGAGTCGAATCGTTTTACCATTATTGTAATATATAAAATTTATTATTCCCATGTTATTGTTTTGCTCTTTTGATATATGGGCGCACATTTCGATTGGAATTTTTTAGGTATTTTAGTAATTAATTTTAATCGTTGCGAGCGGTGACAACGTATATAGTTGCAAGTTCTAGCTATTCTCAAGATTTATTTAAAAGTCTAGTTAGAACAGACTCCTTTAATGTTCTTGAGTTATTCAGAGTGCAATTAATAAATCCCATGAAATAATGCGTGTACAATAAATAAATGTCTCCTGGTATAAAATCATTAATTTCTGGAAATTTTCTAAAAATTAACTATAAAATATTTATTTATACTATTTCGCTGTACTCGCTTTTAAATACCTTATTTCAAGAATCTTTTCAAATTTACTAGTTTAACATATTTTGCTGTACCACGTGCAGTTTCAATTCATTATTATTATGCCCTTGAATTACAAGTACTTTACTATATGCGTGTGTTTGATCACAACACTTGCACGTCAAATTTGAATTTACGATCAATTATACAATATTATAATATGAAATTTATCGTTTCAATATTTAAAAAAAAAAAATTATATGTTATTTTTAATGACTCGTGAATGTGCATTGTGCACACGAATCAAGTATATTAAATACAAAGTATGTACTATGCGTAATTTATGATCGGATTCCGGATATATTTTTAAACTATTTAATAATAATAAAACGACAAATTTATTTAGTCATATGTTCTCGGAACTGATATTTTATGTACCTATTTCAATATGTCATTATTGACTTTTGGATGAAACGCAAATGTGAAACGAATATCCTTGTAGGAGTGTATATATTATTGGACCTAGTTTGTAACCTATATAGGTGAGTCGATGAAAATTCTGTGCGATAATTGACCGTGATAATAGACAAACTTTCAGATAATAATGGTCACGTGAGTATAAAGCGTATAGTGGGTGTGTAAATATTAAATATAATGGTCGATCCCGGCGTGTATTGAATAAGGGCGGCTGATGGTAAATACTTATACTATAAAAGAAAATGGTATCGTATATTATTACAAGTGGTATGAAAACGTTTTCCCGAGTTATTCACTTAGTAGGGTAACAATTGGTGGTGGAAAAGTGATTTTGTGTGCCGCAAAAGTATACATAGAGAGAAGCACGAGACTGCAGAATAACGAAAAAAGGGTGAGTAAGAGAGTGACGAAGAGAAAGATACGAAGAAAGAGGGAGAGATGGGGAGAGAGAAAGAGAGATGGAAAGAGAGAGAAATAGAGAGAGACAGGGTGAGAGAGACGTTAAACCAATAATAAAGCGGGACAAGTAACACGTGTAATATAACGGTGGGTTGCAAATATTATTGTGGAGACCAGGTAGTTATTATTATTTCAGGGTTAGCCTGTTTTGCATGGCAAACGATTGGAATACATCCGGATACGAAATTTCGTGCAGCTAGCTTCCTTGAATACGAAAATAGCCCCACCACATGTGTGTGTGTGTGTGTGTGTTCGGGAGGAGGGTGAAACATTTGAACGTATAAACCATTGCAAAGATACGACCGGAAAAACAATTCGAGGGCGACCGGCGGCGAGTGATTTATGACACTTTTATGGCAATGACTGTATTCAAACGGTTTTGCTAAATTGATATACAATGATGCGCCCGGGGTACCTACTGAGAATAAAACAGATAGGATTTCAAAGGTTTGATGATAACAATATCGGGTAGCCGAGAGTGACTTCGAATCGATTGCGTCTTGTTTTCAAAGTAGGTACATCGAATCGATTGGGATAACAAAATTGTTTGACCAACGCGGTCGCAACACGGACATACTATCGGCCACGATATATTGTCGAATCGATATCAACACCATTAATATGATTATTTCATTGATATACAACAGTATTTCTTTTGACCGTTTTACATTTCACGCAGGATCGTTATAACCACGCAATCGTTTTCAATATCATTACCGCGACCGAGTATCCGGCATTACTATATTTCGACTGCAGCGTATTAATTGAAGCTCGCACTATACTGTCATTGAAGCCTGTAGGTATAATATTTACGAACCGGTGATAACTAAGTTTTCTGATCATATTTTCCTACGATAAAGTGGTGGTTAATGACTATGACGGATTATGAATAAAGTATTTTAAATCAATGGACCATTGACCATGTCCGTTTTAAACGGAATGGAAATAAATATCAACTGTACGTGAGAGTTGATGAATTCTCATGAAAAATTTAATAGTATAATAACGTGCCTTGTTTGATACTTCAATAGTGTTAATTGTGTTCGAAAAATTATTTTGGTATTTATCATGAAATGCCTATACAACTACCTTATTCTTTATCGTTCATTATTTTACGTTCAATTTGTGAACTTTTGAAGTATTATTTTATACAATAATAATTAAATAATAGTTATTGACTAATGATTATTCATAATTTAATTCCGTTTGTATTCAAGTACCACTTCTATTCCCCTTAAAATGTAAGTCGTATATAGGTAGATACCTACTATATTTACGTATAAATGTACATCAAAGATCGATTCATTTCATTTGGCGGTATCATCTGTGTTAAATACGATTGTTTTAAGTTTATTTAATTTTTACCGTAGGATCAGTGGTCTTATGCTATTTGTTTTATAATAACAACGGTAATAATTATTATTATTTGGTGGCTTTTATGTCGGACTTAAAAGTTTAAAAACAAAATGATGAAAAAAATGTTTTACAAGAAAAGTGTTTTGTTAGAGCGTGTCGAGGGTGGACAGGAAAGCACCAAAAAATGACTGATTACGTGTTCCTCGTGCTTACCTCAGTAACGTGACTATTCACAAATTATTTTACAACACAAATCTCATTGTATAATGCTAATTTTTAACAAATGTCAAATAAAAATAAAAATGTAATACATTTTTGGAAGTAGATAATGCATTATTTTCAAACATACGTTAGAACAAATATAAAAATCATAATGTTTACATGTAGTTATGCTAGCGAGAGTACCCACTTTTACATTTATTATATTAATTACTTAAATATTACAAATAGAAATTTTATGTCAATGTTGTTTTCGAATACCTAGTTAAAATTTATGCTTTGTAGAATATGCGTATAGATGAATAAACCATTTTTTTAGATTCTGAACGAAGTTATGAAATCTATTAGTTTTATAATGATGTGTGTTTTTTTTTTGTGTGTGTGTCTGTTATGACGTTTTGGGGCAGTAAAAATGCTTCCTCAAAAAACAATTTTTCTGAAAGGAAAGTAAATACAAATTATAATACACAAATTGTATTTTTTTTTTTTTTTTTAAACAGTGAAATCTGTTGATAACAACGATTTTCCAATGATTAAGATTACTGTAGACTTTTCGTTATTTTAATTGATTTTTGTTAATTTTATATTTGTAATGGAAAATTCAACACCTGTGTGTTATAACTTTTAATACTTGAAATAACTTATTTCCGTTTTGTATGATGAATATAATAATATAATAATAATTAAATAAAAATATAATAATAAAATCATTAACACAAAAAAAAAAAATGGTATCACAATTGAAAATATAATACGGATATACGTTACTTGTATAATGTTTTTGTTTACATTTTATGATACGTCGATAGTTTTCATGTATGTAAAGTTAAAACTCTATATAACTACGATTTCCTAATTTCAAAGCCATATTGCATGTCACTCTCCACCATTCCTATAAATGTTGATATAAATCCCCTTAAGTATCCTTTCTATTTCGTCGACCATTTGGTCAACTTAAAGGGTGGTTCCAAGCTTTATTTGTCAAAAGACGTGCCAATTATTCTCCAAGTTTCTAAAACCAAAGGCTTCACCTTTAGTTATAAAACTTTCAAAAGTTTTATTAAAACTATCAGTTTTGCCTTTTCTATATATTGTAGTGTTTTGATTTCCTTTTAAAAATTCAGAAACATAAATTAATTATTTTGACTTTGAAAATATTATATATATTTCTGTAATACTAATATAGTTTTAACATTTTATCGCTAACAAATTATTATATTTTCATTATTTCTATTTACTACACTCTCAGATCATTTTTCTGAATATTTACCTCGACTCTTGATTATTATTATGGATATAATTCTATTACATTACATTTTGCTTTCTATTAAAATGTATTCATTTTTGATTTTTAGTTTTTATGAACTTAATTTCTATACAATTTGTACAGAAAAAAAAAACTTTTATTTTTAAGTATATACATCAAGAATAATTTAGTGAACCGGTTGATATATCAATTTTATTTATGCATTAAATTGTATTTAACAGATATTGTATAGATATATTGTACAGCCATAATAACGCCCGTATATTTTTGTGTTGTTCAGGTGGGTTGGGTGAAAGCCGATACAAAAGCTATCCAAGCTATACATGATCATGTCATTACGCATAATTCTCGTGTGTCGGTATCTCATGCCGATGATTCCACGTGGAATCTACATATAAAAAATGTCCAAGAAGAAGATCGTGGCCAATACATGTGTCAGATCAATACTGATCCTATGATAAGCCAGGTAAGATCCATTTTAAAAGTATTATAATTTGTCACTGCATTATTATAATGTATGCATTGAAGCTTTCACTGATTTTCTGTATGTTTTACGAAAAAAAAAACCCGTTTGTTCTGACACTGTTAGTCATTACGATTTTGAAATAAGTTTCAAAAGTGAAAACTATTTTTTTAAATGCATCAGGAAATTTTAAATTAAAAATTAAAATGAACAAAATAATTGTTTATGAAATAATAAATTTGTTACAAAATTATATTTATTCTCAAACCAATGAATATGATATAAAACTATTATATACTTGATTTTCAATTTTGTTGTTCGAATCATTAACATTTTTACCTATTTTCATTTCTTATCTATTTACTTCCTGTAATAACCTTCAGCTTAAATATCGAGTCTGTTATTTATTTTTGAAATAATACAATTATAATAACTTATTCTGTTATAGCTTTGGTATGAAACAGAGTGGTAGGAAAAAACGGAATTAACATTATTTTTACTTATTTTTGAACTCCAAAATAATATTTTCTTGTTCCGTGGAAAGATTTCATTAAAATTGCTAATCTTTACACTTGGGTTATTCACACTGCTAGTCTTTAGAGAAAACGATTTTATAAAAAATATCTATATATAATATTATTATTAACTCTTCATCGTTTTTTATTTTTATTTTTTCTGGTTGTTTATTATACTTTCGTTACTAGTATATCATAAATTGTGAAATAAAATGTAATTTTCGATGAAAGCAAAACTGTAAGCAAAATATTTCTCCACAGACCAATGAACAGGAACGTTGTGATGCATAGAATTCCATTATCGCGATTGACAGTACAATCTTTTCCCGAAATTAAAATCATAACACGAAAATCGTTTAACATTTATTTCTGCATATTAGATGGGCTATTTGGATGTGGTAATACCACCGGATATTATTTATGAAGACACCTCAGGAGACGTAATGGTGCCCGAAGGAGGAACTGTGAAATTAACATGCCGAGCCAAAGGCTACCCGAAACCACATGTTTTATGGAGACGAGAAGACGGTAAAGAAATAGTAATCAAAGACGCCTCTAGTATCAAAACAAGAGGTTGGTTTTATAATATTTATTTCGTTATTTATATGTAAAGTTTTTTTTTCGTGAAATATAGATAATTATTTTTAACCATATACGCCCGGAGTGAAAACACATTCACGTTAATAGTATTGGTTACAAAGCAATTAAAACGTTATACACTTATATTTGGAAATATTGAAACTGATATTTCCATAAAAAGAGGGGAACGGTAAAAAGGTTTTAAACTTCAAAGCAGGATTATGCATGTGTGAGCGCGTGTTTATTTCATATTCATTCAAATATACTTGACGATTTCGAAATTCTCTGAACCTTTTTTAAACTTATGACGTTTGGCATAAAATATATTATTATAATACCACAGTTGTAATAATTTGTTCATTTAACATAAATATTTTGTTGACAAATTTATCAATTTTAAACCAGAACTCGGTTCAACTATGTTATCACTGCCGAAGTGCAGTTGTTGTTTTAGGAAAATATTCAATGCGTGTGCATGTTTATCATGCGGGTAATTAAAGAAGTATAATACTATGTATATTATAATATATTATTACAACATATAAGTGTTATCGTAATATTTTATTCGCGGTTTCTTCGTTTATCTTTTGGAACCAATGTGTTGAAATAGTATTCACAATTGATATGGTTTACTTAGCATAACATGGTTTTATTTGTTTTAGTTGCATTAGAACCGCCTGGGATTCAAAATATTTAGATTATTGACTTGGCGTACGTGTTTTGTTTTTGAATGTTATTTCTCATCGTTGTGTAAAACTTGCACGTGTTCTGATGCATCCATATGTTCGTAAAATAATATTATGACAATTGTTTTCATTAAGAATACGCATTCACTCTTATCACATCGTCCAAAATCAGACCCGTGCACCGGATTTATTTAAGTAGGAGGGGAAGGGCAGACATATATGAAATGCACCATGATACCAAAGTAGATGATTATTGGTTTTAAATTTTTTTGAGATAAAATATATTTAGGTATAACAAATTAAATAATTTTTACTGATTTAATAAGATAATCACTATTGTAATAAGTTTACACAGTGAAAATAAATAAAAAATAAATTCATCTAATATTCAGTAAACTTCAGAGTTAGTATCACGATGTGCATGAAACAAAATAAATCCATTCAGATTGCTTTCTTCATCCATTGAGAATTTTAATTATGGTTTGAGAATGAGGAAAATAATCGCTTGTTAATTATTGACGTTATTGTAGTTATACATTGGTAGTTTAACCATTACACGTAATTTTTAATAATTATTTGGAAATACGTTTACGCAAAAAATATCGTGGGTTAAGAGCATTTTGAATATTATTCTGTTCTATAAGGCACATCCAAATGTTTACTTCTCTTATTTAAGTATCTGCTGGTGAATCACCACGTAAAATTGAAGGGTATGTTATGTCGAAATTATCGTTCAAAAATAAAATATATGTTTTTGATTGAAGCTAAAATCGTTGAAATCTCAAAACCTTAAAATCGTGTGACGTAATATGTCTAGAAAAAACATTGAAGAGGGTGGTGTTTAATTTCTCTTCTTGTGCATGGGCCTGTCTAAAATAAATCAAAATTAATTCAAATAAATAACCGACTTCTTATCATCTGTGCATTACACTATTATATTATAATGTAAATAGCCTTAGATTTTACACTTAGCAAATAAAATATCACCGATACTTATAGAATGTATTTATTTGATTATTGCGCGAAAATCATAAAATGTATATATAAAACGTAAACAATTTTTATTATTTTAAATAGGAACAATATTTACAATATGTTTTCTGTTTGGAGAAAAATAAAAATACTTATTGGTATACCAATCTCTAAAAGTCTAACACACGAAATCGTTCACGCATGAAAACTTATAATTTTGTAATAATGACTTTGCAAGATTATATAATTTCATCGAATACGAATTGATTTGAATTTTTTCATAAAATTAATATGATTTAGTATAACATATTTTGTCCATTTGTCAATATTATAGGTATTATTGATTAAAAACCCAATTCGCGTGAAACGTAATTAATGCAGCTTATCAATAATTATATTTCATCCAGTTAACTGCGTATATATTTTATAGCATATTAATATTCAGCCCAGCCGCTGTGGATTCATTTGTTCCGTCTGGCTATCAACAATCGACAATACTTGTTTAATGTGAAATGATTTCAAGGGATGAAAAGAATTATAATGATCACGGTCGGTGCAGGGGTAGTGGTGTGTAGTGGTGTTTTCATCGTCCGGTTCTAATGGACGAACTTTGGCGTTCGCGTAGCATCAGTTATGTCAAACTCTTCGACTAATAATCAGCTAAAGTCGCGTTACCTACCACTGCCTTGCCACCCATCGTTGTTGTTCCTGTCAAAAACCAACGTTTTTGCGAATGGCAGTTCCGGCTTGACGCTGCCACAATAGTCCCATTGTCATTACTTCGTTGGCACCAGACATGATTTTCTCCTTTGCACATCTAAAAATAAAAAAATAAAAAGTAAAAAATAAAACTATATTTGAAGCACTAGTTTGAAAATGAATATAAAAAATAAAAATAAGAAGAAAATAATCGATTTCTCTTAATCCCAGTTTTAAACTTCAGATAAAAGTTTCTTCCTGCTCTCGTTTTATTCTCCAAAGGCTTATTGAAATGCACGGAAACAAAAAAAAATATATATCGCCAGTTGGCAAAAACAATGGACTCCGATGCAACTGAGATAGGGCAAAAGTATGGATCAGACGGTTCGGACGTTTTTACCCCTCAACGATGTTTGAGGGTGGAAACTGAAAAAAAATATCTCAATGTCATCATTAACATTTATCGTGATTTTCTTCTTTTTTTTCTTCTTCTACTTCCTTCTGATCTTAATCGAACCTACGGCGTACTATTGTTATCCATCGGAATCTCTGTGAAACACACGACTTAGCCGTCTTGTAAAGGACTAGGTTTAATATGTATGAAGCACTGCCATATCACAAATATTGAATACAGATGATAAATAATGCAGCGATGTCAAGTCGGCTCTCAAAAATAAGAACGTGTCTTATCTTATGAGATATGAAATCAATAATGGAACAATGATTATAACAAATTACGAGTGCTTATAATATTTTGAAACTTTATTTTCGTTAAAAAAAATAAATAAAAACCAAAAAACATTATTTTACTTTTATCCGCACGTACACTACAGCTCTACTATAGGTATGCGTATAACTATATTATTTATCTTTTATTTGTGTTACCTAAATTCATAAGTCTCCATGATAATATATTGCAATTTTTAATCATATAATGTATTATTTATGGTAAATTTTTTTTTATTTTATGAAAAAACAATGAGTCGTTTTATTATTATTTTTTACTTTCCTCTTTGAGTCTAGAATATATTTTGAAAAATGCAATTTTGCATTAAGAATAATATTATTCTCTTGTTCAGTATTCCTTCTGATAGTGGAATTCAAGTTATTAAATGAAAAAAGTTATGTATAAAAATATTTTAAATAACATAAATATATTGTATATATTTTATTTCAAACCTCAACTTTCAGCATAAGTGTGTATTATATTTTGAGCCGAAGTATATAAAAAATATTTTTAAACCAATAATTTATTTCTAAATTTATAATTAATTTTTATTATATGTTGCCATTCCACGCGTATTCCATTTTAGATATCTTCTCAAACTGTTAAAATTAAATCAAACCATAGAGTAAGCCGAAAATCGATGTATCCAGAACATTTTGTTGCAGGTTTTCAGTGATTCTATCATACATCGATTTCACAGCACACATCGATAATATCTTCCTTTATTTTTTATTATATTTCTTAAAAATAATCTAACATGGTGATAAAAAAATGACATAAAAACTAAAAATACTATTCTTACTAAATTTTTTAGTCCAATTGTTAAAATATACATTCATAGTACGAATTTCATACATTAGCCGTTGGTGACTTGTATGAGCAAAAATAGTCATCGAACTATTTTTATTTTTTTTTATATTATATTCGATAGAAGTTTTATTAATAATGTTTTAAATCATATCAAATATAAACACAGTTTTTAATTTTATTGAAAAAATTATAATTATCTTTAAATTGCTTACGACGTAAAACGCATACAAAAAATATCTGATAAAATTACTCATAATGTTCCATTATTTACATTATTTATTATTTCTATAAAAAAAGGTATTCTATATGTATACTATACAAATTAAAATCATTGTACACTACTGACCTTATTACTAAGTCAATCATTTTAATTACCATACCAAGTTGTCCTCTTTTAAAATTTAACCTTTACCCATTTGCTAAATCGTTTAAATGACGCTTCAAATATTTGTACAATAAAAAAAAAAATTGAACTCAATATAGACATTTGAAATCAAAATAACATTTCATTTATATTAATAAATACCCGGAACATTATAATAGAGATTGAAATTGATTCTAGCAACTCACATGGATGAATATTTCAATAACACAGAAAGACATACACGTACACAGACACACTCATACAATCTAATTTATTTCCTGATAGGTATGAGTCTATGAAGATAATCATTGACTACTGAGAAAATCAAATGTAACGATTAGTAAATATAATACGATCATTTATGTGTACAAATATACAAATGTATGGATATCCCAAGTTCCAATAGGTATATGGACGTTGAATGACTTTCTTTAAAAATGTAATTTATGTGTACGGTATTTTGTGATTTTTTCGTTTTGTTTTTCAGAAATTATTTAAAAAATCGATCCTTTTTATATTTTGATAAGTTTTTTCCTGTGCTTACTATATTTTAATTGAATTGTAAAATAATATATGCATTAATACGTTGTATAGTGTATGATAGTTATATATAAATTCGTACGGACGATTTCCGGCTCGGTGCTTTTGCATTATTCGAAAATTCAAAATAGGTTGTTTGTTAAACAGCGGTATTATTTATAATTAATTGTAATGAAACCAAAAACAATTTATTTAGGGTTTACAATTATTGTTTTACTACTAATGAACATTCTTCCACCCCGGTTAATGTTTGAAGTTAGCTCTTTAATGTTTAAAAGTTGGTGTCATTTATCTTAGTGTTTTACAATGGTGAATGGTTGAATGAAAACAAGTAAAACTATTACCAATAAAACTTTGTTTGCATTCTGAAGTCTGGTTCTTACGGACGAAAGAAAGAAAATACTGTTAAACATATAACACATAATTTCGTTAATATTTTTCATATGTTCACTCCATTATATTGTATCACTAGAGCAAAATGATTTTCTATAAAACATTTTTCAGAATTTGATGGACATAGTGGCTAGTGCATCAAAAAGTATGTAAAGTTTTCATTGAAAAACTTTGTTTTTCTTTCAGACAGTAATATGAATTTTTAATCCCATATAGGTACTATTATTATGGAATTCGAAGTATAACTACATTATCCAATATCTTAGTTCAGAATGACTATGACCACCTTATAAGTTTGCAGAGACATTTTCGGATTTAACTTAATGAAGTGAACATTTAAGTTCTTATTGAACTTATTTTATATACTTAAAACAAATTATAATACGTTTTCAGTTTTTTGAGATGTCGAATTCAGATTCTCTCATGGGAGTAAAACTTAAGTAATTTGCATATCTTGTTTACTTCATTATAATGTTATGTACACTGAAAGTTTACTGCGATACGGTTTATGATTGAAATTTATAAAATTTCACCAGCATTATTTTATTAATATATATATATATTGATAAATTATTAATCGCGTATATTCAAATTAATAATTTTTCTATTAAAAAAATTGTTTTAATGTTCAGGTATTCGAATATGGGTACTACGACAATAAGATCGAGTATATAGTTACATAATATGCAGCACTAATCAGTATAATTCAAAATCTTAAAATTATAAAAAGTCCAGACATTAAGTCAGGTCAGACTCCAAAGTCTGATGGATTACAAAGATGGCTGAATGATATTACTGAATTAAACATTAATCTCACCTACACCAGTCTTGTCTTGTCAATTTATTTTCTGTATTCAATTAATAATAATTTGTGTAGTAGGTACCTAACGATGAAGCCCAAAAGCGCAAAAGGTAACTTTTTTTCGATAGACCAAAAGCGCAAAAAATCAATTCTTTTCGATAGACCAAAAGCACAAAACGAATTTGCGCTCTTGTACCTTAGTAGTGGTATCATCAGCTCTAAAGTCAACTCTAATATAAAAGTATGGAACTTATACATAGAAAAAAATATTTCAAGATTGGATTACTTAAAAACTGTGGGCTTCAAATTTCAAATTTAATATTAAGGTACTTAATTATTTATTTTTATTTATTGATCTTAAACAAAACATCTATTAGTTGTTGCTATTAAATAAAATACAATTTTTATAATTATTTATATATTTTTATATTTAAATACAAATTTTAAAATCACGAATAGCATAGTATACTAATAACTATATGATTTTAATTATTTGTTTTTAACTATAAGATTTTAATAAGCTATACTTTCTTTTACAAAATTAATTTGTGCTTATAGGTTATTAAAAAGATAATTTTTTTGCGTTTTTGGGTTGCGTTTGGGTCATATTTTGCGCTTATGGGCTACAGCCGTACCTAAATGTGTGTACAACCCGTTCGTAGATTAGGATTATAGGACTTTGTAAAATTTAAGAATTATTACTGTGTAGTGTTTTACGTAAATCATTAAATAAGGATTTGACGAATTCAAACTAGCTGAAAAAAATTATAACAATAAAAATCAACCCTACATTTTTAATATAAATCATAAAATCATGATATTTGTGACGGTTTTGTGCAAAAATGTTCATTATGTAAAAAAAAATTAACTAAATTAATCAGCAGAATAGTGGTAGCAGCAAAGACAAGAAAAAACCAATACAGAATTACGCATAACCCTGAATAGATTTTGTTAACAAAATAGAATGTCCTGCAAAGGCTTGTTGAGATCTCGTTTTAGTATATAGTGATGTGATCGCCAACAAGAGACGACTGTCAATAACTGTCGGTGAGTCGACTAGGGGACGACGATGAGAGGTGCGTTGCGCTGCAATACGAGTAAAACGGAACCGGAGATGGTGGACCTTTAGAGAGGGCGTTGGTGGTCGTTCCTGTATAATATAGTTTAAATGAATCTTTATGAATACGCGTTTGACAATGTTGACGGCGGTGGTGCGAGAACATTTCTATACACCGACACTACCACTAATACTATTACTGCTGTACGGGTGTGTGTTTGTTTGTATGTATGTATGTATGTATGTATGTATGTATGTATGTATGTATGTATGTATGTATGTATGTATGTATGCATGTGTATGTGTGTGTGTGTGTGTGTGTGTGTGTGTGTGTGTATATATGTGGCACTATAATACTCGTATTGTAGAAAACCTGCGAAGGATGCCAAGAGTGCCGTGGATTCGCGAACGAACGAATATCTTAGGAATGCAAGGAGCTTAATTAAAACTCCCATACATACACCCGCGTGCGCACACACCCGGACGACAGCAAAAACTGTGGACGCGGGCTAGGTAATTTTAATGGGCTTAACGGTTCGATAATCTTAGCCAAACTCCTTTCAAAAAGTTATCTTCACACACACACACACACACACACATACACACACGTCCCTATGTTCATATATTTTACTCATACACAAGCCGCGTTCGAGTAAGTCGTGTACAATGTACAGTATACGGTTTTGTTTTATATTAATCGCCACGATTATTATAATATTCTGTTGTCGAACAATGCCACGGGTGTGACGCGTGTGTGTGAGCGTGCGCGCGCGCGTAATAATCGTTCATGCCGGTGACGCGTGCACATAATATTATACGTAGACGACTGCAGCTGCAGCGCATGTATGTGCATATTATTATTGTTATATACGGGTGCACGTGACGCAGAATGCAGTAATCGTATCCGCTGACATTGTCATCCGAGCCGAGACTTTCCGAACTCTTCTCCGTACGTCTGCCCCGTCTAAGAACCCAAACGGATATATTGTTATAATGATTATTGTTGTGCGTATATTAACAGTCGTCGTGCTAGGATTTCGATTTACTTCCTTGGCCGCGGTTCCGTTGCGTTTGACACGCGTGCACCGCCGCACACCGGTGAAATATATCCACCGACATCGGTTATCACAGTCACAAGGAATTATAATCGAAATTAGTTTTCCAAAACTTCTCACGTAATAATAATAATAATAATAATACCGTGTTACATATACATATTATTGTATAGGAATAATGATGCACATAGCACATCTACAGACTGTCGGTAGAAGCCAATTGTAAACAATCCGTGAACAATAATGAATGCACACTACGGTGCATCAAACATTGGAAATCGGTTTTGGGATCAATAATTTTTCGCAATTTATTATTTTTCTTTTCAATACTTACTGTTGAACGTATAAAATCAGGAACGATCATTATTCGGAGAGTTTTGATTTAATAATTATTACAGGACTGACACTTTGTTATTCTTATAAATAACTATAAATCCATTCTTAGCTATATTAGTCTGAAATAACATACAGTGGCAGATGTACGGAAGCGGGGTCTCCTCCCCCAGGTGCCGATGTAACCTTATATATATATATATGTATTTAGTTTTATTTCAATGTTATCATAATAACAATAATCGATGGACGATGGCTGTATATTATACGGATTGTATCCCATGTCTCCATGATAATAATTGAGTATTTTACACGTAGTATACACTAGAAATACATATTTTTACGACCCCCCTTAAAAAAAAAGCTTAAAAATCCGCCACTGATAACATATTCATATTTAGCTGGCCTTATCTAGAATCCATTGCTAATATCTGTTGAAATAACAGGAAACGATTATATTTCATATAAATTATATCATACGTTGTTCGTATTCATTCATTCTAACAAAATATAATGTCAAACATTTAAATTTTGATTTCCTTTTTATAATATTAGGCATTTATTTATTATTTCTTTTCTAATATTATTAACTGTCCTACAAATGATAGTTGTGCGTGCAAATCATGATTATATAATCCCCTTGGATTCAAAGCCCTATAATATAAATTCCTCATAGATTATATATGAATATTTAACTATTCTGATTTTAGATGGTTCTTTTGTTTAATTATTATTAGTTTTAAAAGTTCCATTGAAGGATTTTTATTATATATACGAGTACCTACATACATAATATATAATATGTTCAGTTTCGTGATTTTTCAACATTCATCGGCTACCCTATACGCGTTACGTTGGTTGATATTAAAATAACTGAACAATTCCGATGACTAAACGTCATTCGATCGAAAATGTCGTTTTCGATCCGGTTGGTTCTCCATGAAATAAAAAAATAAATAAAAAGTCCCTACTATTATTGATATCTTCGGTACGAGTGACTTACGGAGAATAAAATATATGAACACACACTCGTGTATGAATATAATAATATATTATTGTTTGTACATAAAGCTCAAAGAACTAAAACTGTGATCTCTTTTTACCTTGTTATTGGCGCTTTTTAACGTTTTAGAAATAAAATACTTTTTTACCATTGTTATAGAAACCAGGTGAGGGGTAACGGCAGATTTAGATTTGAAACGCAACAGAAAAAGATTTATGTTTGTATTTGATGTTTTCAATTCGAATAAACATCAAGTGAACAGTTTTATCGGAAAACAATCTGTATTTATTTTTTAAGAATGCCTTTGTAATCCGACAGGAAAACCTCCCAAATTTTATAAAAACAATACACCTATATCTCATGACGTTTGGCGTGTAAAGTTGTTTGAATCCCGAGTTTCAAATGTTGAAAATAACGGTAATATAGTTCGTTAGTCGCGTACACATATATCATAATATAGAAATATTCAATATACAAAACTGCTGCTACTATTCATCTATTACATTAATTATCGAACTTGTATCCCCGATATTTTAAAGGTCACGTTCTTGTTAATATTTTCCATATCGCGATTTATAATTATTAAATGTATTGATTAATTTATTCTCTTCGTAAAATGTGATTTACTGAGAATAGCATATTTATATTACCTAATATACATGTTATTATGACGTTGGAATAAATTTCTTAGGATTTCAGAGCAATGGTAAGTATTTCAATGATTTTATGTAGATTTCTACTGTTTGTTGAAATGCAAAATTATTACAGCAGTAAAGTTTACCATTAGGATTTTCATAATCATTTCATTCGGTATAAAAAATACTATAGTTGAACGTATATTGTGTACAATTTAAAAATCGAAACACGAACCTCCATACAACGCGGTAGTTAAGTTTGGATAATTATTCAATAAAACCATTTCATGTATTTTTATATATATAAGAATATTGAAAGTGCAATAGCTTTATTATTATACTTACATTAGTTTCACCGATAAATCGTTTAATGAAATAAATGGGCTGATATAATCATATGTCTACCATAATAGCATTTATATTATATGTATTATTATGAACGACAAGTGAAATGTATATTATAAATTATAGATTATATTGTTTTCGATGATGTATGTATAAATGCTGTTTTGACTGAATTTAGTCTTAATGGTAGTGCGTATAAAAATAATCGATATCAGTCGAAATCCCAAATCCAATGACCAGTTAAATAAGTGATTTATTTTTGTCCGTACACAGAAGAATAAAAAATTAAAACCTTTGAACTCTTTATATTATTATATTAATGCAGTTAAATAAAATGACACGATAATAATATAATAGTGAGATACAGTGCCAGTGTGTAGAGAATAACATTATCGTTTTGTTTGACAATCACGAGTAGATCAGTATCGTTTTGATTAATCTCTGAGCAGACAAAACTCAATTTACTTTCACGTCATTGGATATTACATATGATTTTCTATGTAGGCAGCTTAACGGCGACCGTTTTGTAACAGGTTTTGCTGTCCGTGAGAAAATCGGATCCATTTCGGTGTACAATGCGTAGGTACGTCCGGGAAAAATAAACGCATAGGGCGAGTGTATAACGTATATACGGTGTTTGTAGTGCGCGATACGAATCGAGACACACGTAGATGCGGCGGGTTAGTGTGGAGGGTGTACAATAAAATCGGATTTGTCTAAGCAGACGCGAAACGACGGGACCCTCCCCCCCCCCCTGGAAAGATGAGTGGATTTTTCTTGATACATCAAAAGATGTCAAAAGCTACGCTTTTCGTTGGTCTCACGCCGTGCTGGTTTTTTGAATCGAAAATAAATTGCGAACTCAGAATGTTCCGCCCGTGCTTTGATTGTCGACAAATCTTTGATGTTCCTTGACACTTCCCGCCAAAATTGTGCGCGACACGTATGATAGGTCTAAGACTCTAAAGTGAAAAAATGTGATTCGAATGCCGCAACAGCCTATAGTCGGTCGCTTCACGGACACATGACTTGGCGCGCGCGACATGTCTTTTATCGTGTACATGTATAACCTTGTATGTGTACCTTATGATGTTATTCCTGGCGTATTGGATTACGCACCACGAATTCGTTGAGCGATTTCGCGTTTTCGTTTTTATATTTCAATTGAAATATCGCGGCCGGGATCGTTTTTTCCCGAAAACCTTACGCTCCGGTGGCCCCGTCATTTCGCGTAAAATGTACTCTCGACCACAACAGCGCAAAGCGTGGAAATATAATATACACAGTGGTTCAAGTGGTAGAAATTTTAAGGGAGGACTATAATCACTAAAAATTGATGATCGTTTTCTTACCAAATTCTTTTTAGGTAGCTCTTGATACTATTTTTTCTTATACACACATTTGTCTATAAAAGTTTTACGTGGTGTAAATGTGATAATTACTAACGTCGTTTAGCGAAACCTCGGACTTCGGAGACTTAAATCAAAGATGACGCATAATCTTACCTTAAATAAGAAGGGGGACTCCGCCCTCCTCCGTCCCCCCACTTTAACCACTGAATATACAACTGCCACAAAGTTATTGCATGTATGCGACCGAATATTTTCATCCTTTTGCCCCGTCGTTGAGATCTAATTAATTCCTCGGTCTATCCGCTTTAACCGTGACAAATGTTCGGAGCGTACGCGCAAAATTCAATATTTAAACGCCAGCACGTGGACCACTGCGAGTACATATCATATAATACGCTATGTGTTTCAGTGACCACGTACCAGGGTGAAGTGCTGCGGTTGACCAAGGTCAGCAGATCCGAGATGGGAGCTTACCTATGCATCGGGTCCAACGGAGTTCCGCCGTCCGTTAGCAAACGTATCACGGTCAGCGTTCACTGTAAGTAAAATACTCGTCTTTATTATTATTATTATTATTATTATTATTATTATTATTATTATTTTTTTTTTTACAAACATAGCTGCTTTGTAGTGTTAAATATTTCGTGTGGAAAAATGTTAGAATTCTTCCGACTATTAATGGCTTTTATCGAACTGCGATGATATTTTAATTGGTAGTTATTCTCCTGCTCGGATAACGTAATTTTTCAATTTTTAGTGTATCTTAGTCTACATAGAAAATATAAACAATACGCATTTTGAGACATTTTCAGTAGGTATTGAGAAAATGAATAACCACGAACATGACCGTATTTAAAAGACGTATAGTAAATAACAATATGTGTGTACAGATTTAAATACGGATAAGACTATAACATCAGTTGTTCAACTTACGTAAATTGTATTTTTATTATATTTTTCGAAACAAAACGAGTTTTATCGTTTGGGAATCTTATTGCGAATGGAGTAACGAAGGAAAACAATTGAATTTATAGTGACTATAATGCGTCTGGAAAAAATTACATTTTAATCGGGTTGAAATGAATTATGAGGTAGTTAAAATTAGTTTTGCTTAATCACCTATAATATAAACACATCAATTGTATACTATATAAATGAAGTAGGTATGGCAAATAATACTAACGTATACATTAATAATGCAATTAAGTACTGAACGTTGGAACTAATATCATACCAGGATGATAAGTATTATATTGTAATAGTATAATATATTCTAATATTCTGTACACAATGTAGAAACCTAAATCAAATAGTCGATACTAATATTATTGAGTTCTAAGACTGTATTCTTAATGTAATGAATGTAATGATATATCTTTGGTTTGGTATTTAAATAATACCAAAGTTTTATGATCGTTTCTCGTTTGGTACTACCAAATTGTTAGTTAATCATTCGAATTTGTTATGGCTAGTTCTTAATCGATAACATAACACCACAGCATAATCAATATCTTGAATCATTATTATACAATATTATAGTAATATTTTTTCTTAAAAGGGTTGAATATTAACTCTCATAATGATAAAATATTACATTATTACTTGTATTATTGTTTATAAATTATGACTAGTTTTCACGGTTTAATATTTATGATAAGTTATAGTTATAGTAAACATTATTTTTATTTTTGAAAAGTTCTATAAAGTTTGAATACTTATACCTCATCAATGTTTTCCATTTAGAAGAAACGTAAAGAAAAAAAAAATTTTAAAATTCATATTATATTGTATATTGTAACAAATTTTTATTTCATAATAAAAAATATATGATATTATGTGATTAGAAAAGTATTAAGATAGCTGGTATGTATATATACTATAACTTAATATGGTATTATGTTTTTTCATAAACTACCACAGATGATATTCTTTATTCAGTCAACTCTAGCTTATAAAAAATGGTTTTGATTGCGAAAACATTCCAACTAACATTTTTAACTCTATTTATAAAATATAAGTTAAAATGTATATTATTATGTTACAGTAAAATTCATGGAATAATATCATATAGATATATTATAATTATTATTTATAAGGGTTACATCCTTACATCCTTAGTTGATTGTTAAAATAACAAGTCAAATGAAATTTATCTGAAGTATAATTTTCGACTTTACAGTATAATTATGAAAATAACTTTCAGTTTTCAGTAAAGAGTAACTAAACTTTAATTAGTTTATTATATTATGATATTATGTGATTAAAATAATAAAATAATAAAATAATAAGAATATAATAAATTTCAACTAGCATATGGAAACGTACAATATTTGAATAGTTATTAATGTTATTATAATTGAGATGGATTATAGACCAAGGGTAATCAACATGAATATGTTCGCGAGCCACATAGATAAATACAATTATATTAAGAGTCAAACTATTTATATCTTTACAAATTGATCTAAGTAATAAAGATAGCTTATAGCCGACCAACATATTAAACTATATATTAGTTCTGTACATTTTGTGTTGATTGTATACCAAAAAAATTAAAATTCATAAAAATAATAATTATATTTTGTTTTTTTTTAATAAGCCGTGAGTTGGCCATCCCTGTTATAGACTACAATGCACGTGATTATGATATCTGTGAGTCTAAATTTAAATTAAACAAATAAATAAATATCGAATATTTATAAAATAATATAATTGACAAATTGAGTTCAATTAGTTCAAATTAATATTATGTTAATAATAAAATAATATTAGGGATGACAATATTATAACATATGTTATACGACCATCATTACAGCTGTTAGATGAAATATAGTAAATTTACAACACAACGCAGAAACATTCTTAATTAATTTGATATCACTTAAACAGATTATTGAAGACAATTACTAACTTTCTGTGATACAAGCTTATTGCAGGTGTAACTTAAGAGTAACCAACTGAAAAATACGTTATTGTGTATGTCTATTTATTTTTTATTTTTTATCGAACGATGACCGCAAATCTCTAAATTTATCGCGCAATATCAATACGGCAATATACAGTATAGTAATTGTTAATTATTTAACGAACTTGGACTGTTTTGTTCGTTTTAATGGAATTCTGTAAGTATATATGGTCTGTAAGTATGTATGGGCATTACTCTCTTTGTCTGACTTTCTCTCTCTCTCTCTCTCTCTCTCTCTCTCTCTTTCTCTCTCTCTGTTGGATTTCCTTCTGAGAAGTAGTTTATTCTGAAGCGAATTTTGTATTCGGATCGCAACAGTCGTACACGCAGCACTATAAACGCATAGTTCTGCACCACAAAGGGTGTATAGAATTTAAGGGTAGAGAGTGCGAGCGAGGGAGAGACGAATAAGGGACAGAGAGACAGAGGGAAAGAAGAAAAGAAAAACGAAACGTTATATTTCAGGGCATCCGTTTGGAATACGAGCAGTGCATATATACGTATATATACAGTCACCAATGCACTTTCCATCGGGTCCGGTGGGCGATGCGGGGACATTGAATTAATGACGCAGTCCGGCCACCACTATATACCACCCGGCTAGGCCTGCGTGTACACAAGAACCGAACCCACCCTCCCGGGAGTCGTAAGAATAAGAAGTCGAGCGCGCGGTACAATTAGAAAGTTTATACGAGACCTCGTTAAGTAGACCCGCACCGCGCCACACGATATAGCTTACACTTGGATAAAATTAAAACGAATTCCCCGTCGTCGTCGAAATGAATTTATCTCCTCGTCATCGACGACTCGCATCGGAAACTTGTTGTTTACACGCTTATTTCGATTCTCTTGTCCTATCCCCATCATATTCCTGCTATCTCTTTTTTTCTCTCACCCTCTAACTCATTTGCATTATATTTAAAATATCTAACGTTACACCGTTGTACACTTTCTTACATACAATACGTTCCTGTAGTCAGACGCTAGATTACAGGATTATTACATATATGATATAACATAGATATTGTTAGTCTAATCGGTACCGACAATTATTATCAATCGACTGTAGATTTTTACTGTATTTCAAATTATTCAATTTATAATTTATTTATGATATCAATTGATATAATATCACACGATGTCTTATAGAAACTACGAATACGAATTCTTTCAACAAAACTCGATTTTATCGCATAGACATCTAACATAATGCACATGAAACTGCCATGGGTTTTTCTAATGAAATATGATGCGATTTTTATACATAACTGGGTTTGTTTTTCAATTCAATTATTTGATTTTATTATTAATATTATTCTGGAATAGGTGTAAATGTAAAATAATGTGTTTTTTAGAATCTCAAATTTTGATTTCTAATGCACTACGTATATTAAACTAGAAGAAATACCATGTATAATACTATAATATTTTTTCCTCGCAGCGTTAAAAGTATACATCTTAATATTAATAATATAACACCGCGTATTATGTAATAAATAAGATAAATTATCAAAGCATTCCACAAAAAAAAAAAAAACCGTCACGGGTCTCTACGGGAATTGATGCTCACAAAATGTACTGCGGTAAACAAAGCGTCAGGAGAGAAGGTCGCTCCTTGTTTACATTTGACCTTTTCACTGATCGACGGACCGCTGTTCTACAAGTATATTTTGTTCTACGCGTAATAATTCTTCCTCTATCCGCAATTACCGGTGCAAATGTTTTCTTTTTGTGAGTACGTTTTAACAAAACATTAGAACTGCTCGGTAAATATTTCACCAAATTCGATGTTTTCAAATTGTTTTCAAATTAACAACAATGCTAACGTGATTTCCTTAAGACTGTTCTTGTATGTGCGCCAGTGCAATGAGATCACAAAAGTATAATCATTACACTAGCACCACTCACTGTAATATGTCTCAATGGTATTTTTCCGTTGTTTTTGGTTTATTATCCATGTAAAATAATTATACAAACGTAAAATAAACTATGCGTCTATTTAATTGCTCTTCGTTCTTCATATGTTGTGTTTATAATAGAGATGAATTTTTTCAATAACCCCACCTCGGAATTTTTATTTCAATGTAGGAGCTATTTTTTGTACTATGGTTGTGCTGGCTTGTGCACAGACGCTGATTTTTTATAATTTTTGTAATGTGGAAATGCTGCACTCCCACTTCAGAATAATTTAATTTTAAAAACGCCATTCGTTTGTGCTAGGTTTGTGCTGGTTTGTGCCCGATTTTCAGCGTTTGTGCAGTCAATTCAAATTTATTCACCCCTCTCATATTCAAATTTAATTTTTTTTTTTTTTTTAAACAGTACTTGTTTAGATGAATTTTTATTTGTATTCCTATGAATGTTAATAATAATACTTGACATAGGTACACTTCATAAATTATTTTATGTTACGAATTTTGTTTATTATAATTCGGATAATAATTTATAGTAACCTTTTCCCAGGTTTAGTTCATACATTTATAAATTTATGTGTAAAAGTTATTTATGCAAGATTTATATAAAATACATGTGTACTTTATTGTACCTAATATAAGATACAAAGTACAATAAATGTTATTCCAATACACTTATTATACCAACATGTTTTTTTTTTTTTTTTTGTAGAGGAGATTTTGGCATTGTGGCCATTATATCTCAACGATTATTTTTGTGAAGACTCCATTACGTGTTATAGTTTGGGAGGCGGTGGTAGCGACATCTTCTCACCGGACGGTTGTGCTGGGTACAACACGATTCCGAACGTTTTACCTTTTTTATAACACGAATGTGAACGAATGACGCTTATCAGAGAATTTGTTTTTTTTTAGCCGAAAAACGAACGATTGCGAACGTTTTTATAGACAATGTTGCCAAGTTTATAATTTCTGAATGAATATGTTTTGGTTTTGTTCGGGAATTAATTTAAAACATTTTTTTCAATTATAAACTATTCACTATTTTCGTTGAATAAATATTAATAATACTGTTACAAAATATACGTGTTAGAATATATACGTTAGAAACTGAAAAATAAATAATATAATACATAATAATACATTCAAAATAATAGTCTTTAAAAAATGTTTTCTACATTTTTACTTTTTTTTAAAATTTTTTCCCTGGTAGGAATTTCCAGTTTTTCTTAAATATAAAAATAGATCTTTGTGTATTTTATAATCATTGTAATTTTGTAAAGTTAATTCAATTAAAGATTTATGTTTTTTGGCCATAGGATTATGTACATTGTTTTTGATACAATTAATTATTGTCAAAGGTTCAGCTTGTGTTTCTTTTAAAACTGATATAACTATGTGTGTTGGAGGATGGGGGCTATAAAACTGACCATTGTACGTCATATGAAAGCTCTCTGGGCCATTAGTAGTTCTAAAAAATAATTATAAAAACTTAGAGATTTTGTATTAACTGGTAAAATCGAATGAATCACAAATAATACTGCACGACTATCAGACTATACGAACCGAGCTAGTTTTCCATCAAATTAATAAAGATAATATAATATTATAGATATTCTACATCATACCTATATCTATCTTGTCGCCCGGCGTAATAGCAGAAAACTTTTATATTACTATATTTGATAATTTTTAAAATTTTTATTTAAAAATTTGTTATTGACACCAAATCTAACAACACCGCATGATTAAAGGCAGGTAATAACGTTCGCAATCGTGTTAACCGCAAAGGTCCGTTCGCAATCGTTCCATTCGCAATCGTATATTACCCGCCCGCATTCAATCCGGTGACCGTACGATTGCGCACAGCCGCCTTATACCGCTAGGCTATGACAATACTTTATATATTAACATGTTATTAATATTTATTATAACACTCAAAAATATACTGGAAAATCTGGTATTACATGTATATCATGGCTTACAAGTATGAGATGTTTGTGATTATTTTATTAAAATTCCTATGAATGTATTTCTGTTCGTGCCGAAAAACAATAATTTCTAAATATGTTTGTTCAAGAAAAGTCTGGAATTTGAATGAATTCCATGTACAAATGATTGTTCTTTGGTTTGAATTAAATTAAATTAAATTAATATTTTAAACTGACTGAAGATAATGAAATTTGAGTACATTTAAAACAATAACACATTATATTATGAAAATACATCGACATGCCTACGTTAACTTTAATCTTATCTGCGACTTGCGTGTATTATAAAATACATTTTTAATTTACAAATTGGTCTGGTTCTAACGATTGAAATTCTTACAAGAACCTATAATTACAAGTTTTCAAAATGCATTACTGATTTATGTGTTCTGTGTATATTATCTAAATATTGTACAAATTTAACTAACTCTGATCGGAAGTTGGTAATAAATACGTATTATTCAAAACAGATCGAATAATAATACATGAAATGTAAATAAATACCTCGGAAATACGACAGTTATATATACAGATTTGCTATCATAAGACATCAAAAATTATACTTTTACCAAATTGCAACTCGTGTAATTTTTATTTTATTGATGTATAATATAGGACAACGTAGATTATATACGTAGAATATGCGTGATGATGTGTTTCATTTTCCATCACACTAATTATCTAGTTTTCTAATTTCCCGTACTTATGTCTTTTATTAACCTCGTTCGAAGGTTTTCGAGTTATCGATTATGTTCGTAGAAAACGTGCCAATGTGTTTACGGAACGATCACTGAGAAATTCCTCGATTTCCAAATATTTGATTGAAATGTCATTCCCGTCTCCTATCCCTGTTCGTGGGTGATCATAACCACCGGTTTGCCAAGTAATCGGTTTGTTTTGCGGCTTTTGAAAGGAAAATTATTCTAATTATTGCGTGCCATCCGTGTAAAGGCATGTTCTCGTCATTGTTCATCACGTTAATTCTTCTTAGCAGATGAAATCGCGTAATCGATCAACCGTGGTCCTATTTGGCAGGACGTTAAATTTATTTCATCCTGTTATTGACATCGCCTCGAGGATATGTGTGAATCGCTGCAACAATCACGAACCCTGATGACTTTTTTATTCTAGGCGATCAGCGGCCAAAGACATTTCCGCGTTTCACGTGCATAATAAATTGTTATTTTTTTACGTACACGAATTGATTATGACGTATAATATTATGACAATATGACGTATACATGCTTTTGCCACTCACAGAAAACGTTACAGGTATAAGCAGTTACGTATAATAATGTAAGTACCTGCATATATAAAAAAAACCTGCATCCTCCCGATTCACGTGTACAACTTTTTTATAGCCGTAATAAATTAAGAAGTTTCGTAAACAATCAACATATTTGTCGATTGTTACGATTCAAAAACAGTCAGTTTCGAAGATAACAAACAAGGGCCAATGTGATGAAACATTATTTGTGCGTTTTACTCGTGTACACAAAAATTAATATTGTACTAGTCAAGCGTCCACATGACGGAAAAAAAGAAAAAAAAATCGATTCGATTAACGTTGTGCCTGACAGGCCCTCGTTCCTTGATCAGATAATAATAACAATAGTAGCGACTGCGAATAAAAACGTAAACCATACTTAGGGGTTTTCTTTTTGTTGTTTTGTTTTATGTTCTTCCTACTTATATACGTATCACGTAAAACGTCTCAACGGTCGCAGTACTACAGGTGTGCTCTAAAGCCCGCGTTCCGTTCGGGGTCTCGGACAACAAGTGTGTTATTATTATATACGAGATACAGCGTGACGTTTATTATGTAGCCTACGGTTTATGTACACTACATCGTTAATATTATTATGCTAAGCGATTTTTTTTTCATCCTTCGTTTGTTTTCGCGGCCCGCCCACCACTCGTACGCGGTGCTCTCCTCTCGCGCGCCTTGCCCTTATGATACGTACATAGTGTGTGTACGATGTGTATACATTATATACGCACATTATACACACGAAAGTGCGTTTTTTGCATTGAAATATAGATATATTATACCATGGATCACCAAATGGGGGTAAACAAATTTTATCCAGCCCACAGACAAAGAAAACAACACATATTACGATAACATTATATGTGTTATTGTTATTTTTGTTAAATATTACCTATTGGTTTTTACCAACAACAGTTGACATATTGGTCGCAAAGCATATCTTATCTAAACTTTATGTGGGTGACTGTAAGTTGATTTTATAAACAATAGCAAATAATAAATAAAAAAATATGATGTTCTCATTACAACCAATTTTAAAATAATACCTACTGTCCCTATTATATGTTGAAAACATGTACTTAGAATTTTAATGGCCCGCGAAACATTTTCAGATTCTTAATTTTTCATATTCGTATTTTATAATGTAGAGAAAAAATGAATGAAAATGAAAAAAAAAAATGATCGGGTATCGTTATCGTATACCTATGGATAAATATGCCGTTTTACGACTGCGTATGTAAAAAGGTAATCATTTCTTTTCAATACATAGATGTGAAAAAAATATGTTGAAAATCTTCAAAGGGAGCGTAGAACAGAAGAAGTTGGAAACCAGTGATCTAAAGTTTGGATGTAAAACTTAAGTACATACTGGATAAAATGTTGCGCGTTTATTAATCGATCTATTTGTTGAATGTTCAATATTATGCCCGTTTTTAGACGACTATAATATTATATTTATATTATTATCATCCAAATTCGAACCCCCATATATTTTGATTACTGTAAATGTCTAAGTGTGAAATATACGTATAGCTAAAACAGTCATTATCGCAGTGTCGAATGTGCGCGCGTATAGTGCAACGAGGCCGCAGTTCTAGTTCTCGCGCTGCATTTTAACGGTCCAAGAACTGATCTTCTACATATTGTATTTATATACATATATATGGGGTCGATGTAGACATGCAGTTATTTCTATAGTTACCTATCTCTTCTGGTACGTACGGAAGTCGGTGGCGGTTTCTCTATAATACAGAGCTATACGCACGGTCGGTATAGGTCACCCGTTTACGTATGTATACATATATTACACCGGGTACACTTATATCTATACTTGCAAGTATAAAATAATAATATATAAACACGCGGGCGCACCGTTTTATTACAGCGCATCGGCGGTTGGCGTGCGGGGCAGGCGGTCGCGCACGTCACGTCCGTTATGAATGGTCTCGGTTTCGCCGGCACCCGTACGTAAGATATTTCATCCGCCCCCGCAACCACCACAATGCATTGTTTACGTGTGCATGTGCGAGTGTTTATGGGCGTGCTCGTGTATTTGTGTGTAGGTGTATGCATGCGTGTGTTTGTGTTTTTGTGTGCGTGTGCGTGTGTATAAGTACATGTGTGTGTGTGTGTGTGTGTGTGTGTGTGTGTTTGTGTGCTTATGTATATGTGCGTGTGTTTGTGTGCGTGTGTGCATGTGTATGTTATCTACACGGAGGGTGTGGCATGCAGCAGCCGCAGCCGGACAAGACGTGAAAGAGAGACAGGGTTTGAAGCTCGGGCGAATTGATAAATTGCGCGCGAGACGCTGAAGAGACGGCAGCGCTATACACTTCCACGTCGGAGTAAAAGACTTAAGTCGTTCGCCGTACCGCTACATTAATAATTAAACGGTGCTACGTCGAATTACCGTATTATACACGCCATACCGCAGCCGCGCCGGCCTGGCTGTAAACGTATATACACGTATACACATTTGCGGGGTTGGCGGTGATGAGGTGTACGACGAGACCTCGAGCACCTGAGACGTTCGCGCTCGTATAACGGACGTGTTACTCTTCTTTAGCCGTCCGTCCGTCCGCGAAGTCGACTGTTTGGCGGACTATCATCGGAACGGTTGAGAACGATAGTAATTTTACCATAAAGATTTAGGACGCTCAATAGATTACATTTTTTCCCAACGTTGCCATATTATGTAACAATTGTTATCGAACGATCGATCCCGCAATATGTAATTTTCAAAAACAGGAAATTCAACATTCGCATACATTATTATAAAGACTTTACTATCAAACTTTGACTTTAAATATTATAAATATATCATAGAAACTTCAACGTTCTCGTTACATATTTTATATCATGGAAAATATCGATGTACCAATCATACGTTTTCGGAACGTGGTGAAGGTCTAGGACAGTTCAATTCTAATAAATATCATTTTATTCGGAAACGCAGACACACGGATCAAATTTTATTACAATTCTTAACATTCTAGGATTACGAACGCCGCTGAAAGCTTTCATAGAACATTCAATAACCAATTTTATAGCACTCATCCAGTAATATGTTTTGTTATTAAAGTATTAATTGAAAATCAATCAGAAGTGGTTTAGAAAATCGCTAAAGTAGAACAGGGTAAAAAGAAGAATTACCAATAATAAAAAAATATAAAATACTAGACATTAATAATAAGTATATGTGGTTTATGGAAAATCTGAATTCGGTTAATTGGGTAATTTATTAAAATATTTAGAAAATGTTGGCTTACGCTATCCAGGATTTGATATAATATAACCATATAGGTAATACATTTTATTTATATAAATTTTTAACTAAACTTATGAGTTATGACTAAAATAGTAAAATATGAAAAAATTTTATAATAATTTTATTTATACACATTAATAATTGTTGTTGATTAAATAAACAAAAACTATTATGATAAAAATATAATTATTACATATTTTATTTATTGTTACTGACTAAAAATCGCAAATAATACAATGGTAACGTTGCACGAAAATTTGTTCTTAATCGTATTGGTTTTGTAGGTGAGCGGTAAGTTCTCTGTAAATTTTAAGTATATTCAATAGTTAAAAAAGTCAAACTTCTCAGTTGTGTTTCGCCTCCATTTCCAAGCGAGTTACTATATAATATATAGAATATATAAAATATAATATATATATAATCACCCAAATGAACACGGCTGCTGACGATTGCATAGATGCTCCACGCGTCGACAAGACGATCACAAAGTGTTTTCTTTTTCGATTCTATTAGATATTCCTCCCCCGTTGGCTTATGGACGGATCGAGCTGTGGATGTGTGGATGTATTGTGTAAGTATACCTATGATTATGGGCTGAAGTATACCTACATGGCTACACGTACAATTAATCATTAGAGATTTGGACGTAAAGTAGTAGAAATATTAATAATCATAATTGTAAACGAATTATTATGAAATAAATAAATGATGAATATTTGATAATACCTATTATCTTATTGCTGACCAAGTATCAATGAAAAAAATCAATATATTTTGACGACTTATTACACATTCCGTAAACCAGGGAAATATATCATACGCACACGAATTTTATATTTTACGAAACTTAAAATTACAATCGACTGATTGGCTAATATATTGCACGTACAATATACATGTGTACGTACAACGATGATGCATGCTGGAACGGTTTGTATATGCGTCCTCGTCTGCGTTGTAATATTGATTTTTTCTTAATATTTAATTGATTTTACACTATTATTACAGTGCCCGTGGTATACGTATTATTTTAACGGTACGGGGATCGTATATAGTATTGTAGATGTGTTAAACCGACGGTTAATATTGTCGTATAGTGCATAGTTTTTCGATAATGTCAATACTCGGTTTGTTTATCGTTGAGCAAAACGATTTTAGCATTTAGCCCGTTATTGATGTCCTTTCATGTAGTATTATATATAGGTACACTACTATGTACGCTGTCAAAATATTTATATCTATGACCATTTAATTGGCTAAATCCCGTTTGGCCCGGAAATTCAATCAAAATACTGGATTTCACTGCGTGCATATGTATTTGTTACTCGTCGCTGAACACACACACACCATAAATAGCGTCCTGATCATGCCACATGAGGATTCAGCCGAATCAAGAGGAGTCTTGTGCATAAATTACAAACATTATACGGAAAATCTAACGAACAACATAAAATATGAGATAACGATGTCAGGACGAAATATCTGTGTTAAAATACATAATTATCTGTAGGCAAAAATCTGTAAATACCCAAAAGGCAAAAGAGACCAAATCAATGTTAAATTTGTAACTTTTCAAGTGAAGCGAAAAAAAAAAAATTCGACTTATTTTAAATTCCTTAAACCGATATGGTGTAAATTAAATTTTAATATTATAATGATGAGAAATATGATGGACATGTCCATACGTTATCAGACTATCACGTGAACTGTGAACATATTTAAGGATGTTTGCGGTTAATAATAATTGCAGCATAACAAACGTAATTGTGTGTACAACAGTGAGCATGTGTACACAGGCTATAAAACAATTAATATTATAAAATAATAACAATAATTTTGTAAATTATGAATACATTTAATAGTCATTTAGAATCATTGTTAAAAAGAACCAGATGGGCCCCACTCTACTGTGCAGTAGGGGGTGGAGTGTGTAACGAGACATCACAACATAATTCTGTATATAACATCTATACCGCCGTCGCCCTCGCGGCGTGGAAACCGGCTGAAACGACTTGGGTTATCGATGTTCGTCAATATGCAATAGCGTATTCGAATACTTCTGATACGAACACCCAGAGTTATTAGACATATAAGAGCACCGCGATCAGACACATAATAACATTCTCCCGTACCTGAATGTACTATCTATTGGCCTCTGCGGATACGATTGATACTATAGTTATCACGTATCAAATGTACAGGCAATATTTAGTCACATAATCAGGTACCACTGACCTCCCGTTCACGTTAGAAGAGTGGAAGCAAGTTACTGAACCGTCAACACCCGTACCGCCGAGGAGCCGTCACCGTCGAGAGAGTGAGCCATCGCTGTCCGAGCTGTACGCGCCACCATCGAACCCTGTGACGGCCCCGAATACAAAGTGCACACGATCAACCGCTGCTGACATCACCGGACGTCCACGTCTAGACAAATATATGGTGCAAGACCCGTCTTCCCCTCTTCAACCGTGTGTCAGTGCGTGCTAGGAGTCATTCGACGCTGCCATAGGCTACGTTTCCTAAACAGCGTAGCCTACTGTAGTCGGCACGTTGGACTTATTACGTAAATCTCCTAGTACGACCACTGACATCCCGGTCGTGTGAGTAATTCCCCGTAATCTATATATGTCGTGAATATTTGTAAGCTCAACAGCGAATATTGTTAATTATGTACCGACCGTATATATTGTAAAGCAATAACCATTGCTACCGTCATTACAACTGTAATATTATTATTATTATTCTTATTATAAATAAAAGTTAACAAAATATAGAACAGCGAAACCGACTTTACGTTTTGTTACAAGTGGACCTCGTTCATAGTATAAGTTATTACTATGGATTTGCTAAATTCGAATGTAATGATAGATATCATTGTATACAAAGAATAATTCTGAAGATGATATGTTGGTCTAGAATAGGTATATAATATAATATATTATGATATATTCAAATTGAAATATTATGTCAATATTTGCTTTTCAAACGCTTATAAAAAATAATTAGGCCTATACATTTGAATAATTTTGAAATAACACTAACAACCATTACTGTGGTTCTGTGGAATCTTCTATTACATTTTCAAGTATTTTGTACCAGCCTAATTTTTTTTAATTATAAAAATATAATGTAAAAAAATCGAATATTTCAAATGCCTTAAAAGTTACTTAAAAATATGTATAATATTTTGAAAAAATATGACTCAAAGAAAATACCAATAATTTTAACTGGTAAAAATTCTCTGTTTCTGCGACTTTACTTTTTGAATAATGACAAATATTTAAAATCGTTTGAGGATAAATCGTTATTTTATGCAATTACGTATATATTTAGACTTCAAGCGGTCATAACATTTTTTTCTGAAATTCCGGTAGAATTTTTTTTATAGTTTTTTGAAGAGTAACTTATGGATAACCTTGTGCTAAAACTTTGAACCTTAAGTATAAATAGATAATTTGCAAGTTATTTTGTAGTTGAAAATTCATAAAATTTTTTCTGTTTATACTTAAAGTTCAAAATTTTACATGTTTTTCTTTACTGTAATTTCAACATTATTCAAATACATATGCCTATTTTTTTTTTTTTTTTTTTTTTTTTTTATAAGCGTTTGAAAATCAAATTTTAAAATTATACTTCAATTTAAATATAACATAATATATTACCTCTACGGCTCTACATAATATACCTATTCTAGACCAACATATTATCTCCGTTCAGAATCGTTATTCGTGTTCCATGATACCTATCATTGCGTTCATAATTAACAAATCCATTGTAATGACCTATCCTATGAACGAAGTCCACTCCACCCCCTATTGAACAGCAGAACGAGGCCCATCATGCTGAAAAACAAAATTATTAGTACTTTTAACAAGAACTTTTAAGATGGACTTTACCAAAAATGTACATAAATATATATAAAACAAGCTGAGTTGCCCGGAGAAATTATTGTGAATGTTCAACTCATTTTGGGTTTAAATCACTGTGGAACTGTGGAAACAATACCTTTTTAAGTCCTGTCACCCGAAATAACTGTTAAAATTGTTTAATGATAATTTGTATTGTTTTGTGTAAACTAAATGTTGATTAATATTAATATTTGTAATTCATGGCTTCAGACTTTTTCACTGGTTTGTACTAAACTCGCAAACGCAAAGAACGCAATTTTGACATAGCAATACGACTATTTTCTTGATCTGTCTCTCTCTGTTCGGCAATGATCAGATCAGTGCAATCTATAAAAACTTTGGTTCTTCTGTACCGCTGGGTAATATAGAACCAGCCAAATGATAGACTTGACCTTGAACTTTAAATGTTGGCATGAAATTTCCATGTCTAATTTCTGTTGCACAAAACAATGTCATTTGGAAAGTCGAATTATAAACACATATCATGTCAAAAAAATGTTTTGAATTTTCATGAAAAAAATTTAAGAGACTTTTCAATGGTTCAGGTGGATCAGCAATGTCTTCCAAAACAACTTTTTCTCCTGAACAGCAAAAACCTGCAGGCTCTTTGGACCATTTCAATGCACGACAATAATTACATTTTAAATTCATATTTCCTATGATAACGTGAGAATCATTTTTATAATCTATTAATTTATCATAAGTAAATATCGACATTTCACGGCGACGCCATGGAACACGTCGTGGTTCAACTAAATTTTCGTCAATAGAAAAATCGTGGATATTGTTATTTATATTAACTATATTACTGTCATAAAATGCAAAGTTGTTATTAATATTGTTTTCATTAATACTACAAACACTATTGGTATTTATATTATCATCATTATTATCGCTGTTAATATTACAGTTATCTGACAAGCCATTGTTATTTTGACTTAATCTGAGTAAACGTTGACGTTTTATTATATTCGATGAACGACCTAAATTAATTTTCCTTTTCATTGTGATAAATTTTAATTTAATTAAAAATTATAGAAATTAAATTAAAATTAACTTATTATCAGTACTGTTTACTATTTAAATGCAGGCATCTTGAATATTCGACAGTACATCAATATACAAACATTAAGCAGCGTTCCAACTTTTACGAAGCTTCACTTAAAAATTTTAATAATTTTGTAATTGTTTTTTTTATTTATCAGAATAAAATGCTGTAGTTACTGTGTGCTAGCTCCTGATTTAATTGTCTATTTCCAAAGAGGATATTATATAAAAATTCTGAATCAGTTGGTACCAAAGAGTATATAAAAAAGTAAATTTTGATAAAAATGTAATTATTATACAGATAATTATTTATGATAATTGATAACTCCTTTGTTTTTAAAGTTAGAGAATCGATCAAATGCCATAAACCTTCTCCGCAATGAGGTCTTTAATTTAAAAAAAAATCATAACGATTGGTTCAGTAGTTTCCGAGAACATATCACTAAATGTTTTCATTTTCACATTTATATATTACATGATTATATAAATGTATATAAATAGAGTTGTTAATTTTATTGCTTGAAGAAATAATTAAAAATTGTTTATCAAATTGTTGGCTAATTTGTCCAACGTATAAATGCTAGAAACTAGAGAACTGAAATCATATTGTCTCTTATTATTTCACGTTCTACAGTATTGATAAATCTTTACTAAATTTACTAGTGAGTAATGATTGTGTATTTTTACCAAAGTAAAAAGTGTTTTCTTTCAGATATATAAATTTATGTTAATTCACGTCCTTTGCTACTTAAATATTAAACATATAACCTTGAATATAAATAATATTTTCAATGAAGACCAAACAATATTTTGGACAAGAAGTGGAATAAACCATAAACATACCAATATAATAACAGCCATTGCTTCTCTTATAATCTCTGGTCAAAAGTGATGGAAGTGCATTGAAACTTTTTATACGTCATAAACAGTAACTCCTATCATGAAGAAGTAAAATTCACAGCCACAAATTGTTGATATAAACGTTTTTACGTTTATATACTTACGTTTTTTACGTTTTTACAATAAACGATATCGTATTATGGTGTATCATTGGTATGTTGTTAAAATTAAAATATCCATCATTCCATCAGTACCTAATGCAAATATAATAATATGGTTATGCGTCATTATGAAGAAAATATCTAGATATTTTCATTCAACACTATTGCCTACTACGTAATTTTATTTTTGTGCTGTACACTAATTATTATTATAAATCAACACCTTCTGCAGCAAAACGCTTTTATTTTTCATTCATTTTACTACGTATGTATACGAACTTTATAAACATACACACATAGAACGTCACGGGTTGGTGTATTAAAATTGTTTCCGATTGCCTAGGCTATAGCATTTCCAGCACATTTAGTTTCAAGTGTATCCTAATTTAATTGCTCGTGACAGTCCAAATGTCTTCATCGATAGAATACTGTAATAGCCCATTGCGGGATCTGTAAACCATTGTTTGGCAGTTCTGTTAATCGTATTAACGATTTATCCACCTAAAACATTGTAACAAAACACAATTCGAGCGCAACTGACCACGGAATTACTGCACGGTTAAATGATGACGTTTTTGTTTATGTTAAATGAAAGCAATAAGAAAGAAAAAAACTAAGAGTATCTACACTACATACAGATACATCGGTACATGTATATGTCTTGTTTCTACCAAATTGACATCGATATTCTTATGTCAACTATATTCAGTAGAAACAAGACATATGTATCCTCACTCTTGTATTGTATCAGGCTTTCAAATAGGTACAATTTTTCATATAACTTATTCAGATAAACATCGATGTTTTTGTCGGAAATATCGATACCCTCATGACGAATGACCAATGACATCATGGTAACATTCTTGGTGCCAGACAAATTAACAGAATGACCCTCAGCCATAAGACATATAAATGTCAAAACGTCTAAGAAAAAGATTATCGCATATAAAATACTAGTACCTATATCAGAGGTTTCCAACTTTTTTTGACTCACGTTACCCTTTATTAATTTATAAAAATCTGAAGGTATCCTATGCCCTATACTCCATATTCTGTAGTCTATACTGAATATGCAATAGTAACATATCGTGTATTTACATTTGTAACTTCAGTTTGATTTAAATAAGTATCTTGGTATACAAGTAGGTCCTATATAATAGTTGGTAGTAGGTATGTGTACTAGTATTGATTGTTTTGTGATGATTTAAAAACGCTAAATAACTTTTCAATTATTTTTTTTTATTTTTAACCAGGCCCAATAAATAATTAAATACTTTTACAAGTTCAACAATTTCGTTTAAACAAATATTGAAGTATTACATTTTTATCATTTTTTTCAGCGTTAAATTAAGTAACTAATAAACATTATAAAAAAAAATCCATTTTTTTAAAAGTATTTTCTAAAATAATTTCTGTTGATGATTTTCTCACCGGAACAAAAATCATTTACTATTGTATTATTTATTAAGGTAAGTTATTTTTTCGTGTGTTTGTGTTTTTTATTTATATAAGTAGTTCAAATATTTTTATTAAAATTACATTTAAATTAATTATATTTCCGTCGTTGCCCGCCCTGTTGTACGTACACGATGAAATAAGAGGCACATGATGGGTAGTTTTGTAATTTTCAATTAAGAATCAGTTTTTGATTGTCAAAGAAAACGTAAAACGTATATTATTCCACAAAGTATTTCGGTGCAAACAACGCCCATACACGTCGGTGTTTATGCCCTGGTGAAATATGTTTATACATATATGCTAATAATATGTCGAGATACCATCGCGTTTGGAGACGACTGCGGTTCTCGTTAAAGTTATTAAAAATTCGTAAGACTGATTTTGATTAAATAGTAGACACCGCTTGTAGACAACAAAAGGATAAACGTCAAGGGAAAACTTTATCAAATCTTTTTAAATTTACCATAATAGCTCTATTAAAACGTCGAGAGATAAAAGTTATAATGCTGTTTGTGCGGAAACTTTGGAGTTCCGTTGAATCGAGAAAAACTTCAAAATAAACACCGTGTTCGTCGCGTGCGCGCGCGCATGCGATACAGCCGTCCGCGTCATACCTACAGCCTCAAAACTAATTTCGAGAAAATAATATTTCTCAGTTTTATAATAGTGTATACGTGCATATATTTGATTATGCCCTCGTCCCTCCTACCCATATCCGCATCGACCAACATGGTATTATGTGCGCTTTGCCCACGTATTTTCTTCGCTCACATTTTGTTTGCAATTTTTTCACCCATCACCCGGCCAGCACATCTTCATCCGCGGCGCTCGGAATGTTCCGCAAACTCGCGACAAACGAGATTATTCCTCCGCGCGTATAATATATATATATATCTATATATATATATATATATATATATATATATATACACACCTACTCGTATAATCTACAATCCTTCGTCTGTTCACGTGAATAACGAGACGGGTTTTGTTCCTTAAGCGTGCCCGTGTACATGTATACATATAGTATAATATGAAATGCATGTCATCAGGGATGGGCAAGATACCCAGTATCTAGATAAAAGGTACATCAATTTTCACCCGAAGATACATTTCTAAAGCATTTCTAAAAATATACTAAACACTAGATACATTTTTCTCCCCGGTTTTATTTTCAATAAAAACCACAACACACGAAAATTTAATATGGGACATAATATATTTTCTTTAAGATGAAAATAAAAACAAAAATTTGTAGTTAAATAACTACATTTTATGTACCTATTAATTTATTTTGAAAAAGACAAATTACCTAATCTTTTAGAAATATTAAATATTCGAACATTTTATCACATAATCTAGAACGAAAACTTATTTTTCGAAATATGTGCTTATTTCAGTCAACTATATAGATACATTTATAACACATACACACATATATGGCAAAATTTAATCTAAAACTTAACATTTTTTACTATATCTTAGAAAAAATTTACTTGCATTTGTATCTTGTATCTTTGAGCAAACAAATTACAAAAGATACAAGATACAATTCATAAAAAAGTTAAAAGATACAAGTGTATTTAATATACTGCCCATCTCCCTTCCGCACATCCGTTGCTCCACCTGCAGCAGCAAGTCTCGGAGCCACCGATATGTTATACGTACGTGTGTGGCAACTTTCGTTATTATTTAATCGGTGCCGTCGAACAAAGTTTCGTTTACAGTGTGGGCGGGCTGGCTAATATATATACGACCGTGCCGTGGCACGTCAATCGGAAATCCAAAGTTTTGTGCCGCGGCGATTTGCCGCTCGGCCGTAAAAGTTTATCACGTCCTGTAATGTCGTGCGTGCCGCGTGGGCACGATATGAATTATATTTCGCCGGCGCGAAGACGGCGTTGAGGACAGACGGGCCCGTTATACGCATTTTTAAATACCACATAATATTACAATGTACAGATAGACAGTAGCCAGTCTGACCTGCTTCTAACCCTATGCGTGTAACGGCTTAAGTCCTTCGGCTTCAACAGAACTCGTTGAACACACGCACACACACATTATTGATAAAATGTACGATTAAAAATGTCTTATTGTTTATTTTAATTTATAATTACTGCTGACCTAATTTGTTTCTAATGAAATTAATGTAATAAATTTTTTCTTGGGATAGGAGTGACATATTTAAAAGGGCCTAAGGTTGGTATCTGTTCTAAATCCGACACTACTTATACGCATATGTATATAAGATGTTTAGATGTTTCAGTCATGATGTTTTAAAATGAAATACCTACTATTGAAATCAGAATTTTTTTTTTTTTTACAATCGCTTATGATTATGAAGATTTTATATACAATATCAATAATGTGTGGTCATTGAAATTTTACGATAACTTTTTGCAATCAGAATTCATTTTCGTTTATTCAGGTCTTATCGATTTAATTTGTACATCGTAGGATGTATACCAAGCGAGTATTAAGATAATTTTTATTGGGGCGAGGGGGGGGGGGATTTTCAAACACTTTTTAACGTTTTGCAGAATAAGGTGATGTTATTATTATTAATTTCATATTTTTTTTTCGTTCAACACTGATCATAGGGGGGGGTTCTTATTTCCCCCTCGTAGTTATGCCACTGATGTATACAATGTATTTTAGAAAAAGCCCAAATAAAATTATAATTTTCAGCTTTTACCGAGTAAAAACAGTAAATATCCAAGGGTAGCATTAACACAGTCCTAATCACGCATGTGGACGTGAAGGTCTCTTAGTTGTGATAAATGAAGCGACGGTACGGTTTTTGAACGCGCGACCCTACGGTTAATTTTCACATTGACTAGTGAAACTTAACTTAATGATCGGAGTATTACGGTAACATCATTTATAAAAAAATACTTATATGTGGCGGAAATACGTCAAACTCGGTTGCTGCTCAAACTCGGAGACCATAACGACGATTGCGCGGTGGCATTTACCGAGCCTATTGAAGACGACGGCCAACGACGCGCTAAACCACGACCGCGAAACAATAATAATAATTTATTTTCACGACGATTTTCTTAATGTCTCTGCCGATTGCAATCGGTCGTTTTCTACTTGTCGACGGCCACGTGCTCGTTAAATTTCGTCTCCAATTAATAATATCTCACCACTCGGTTTTAATTCGCGCCGTTTCCGAGTTTCGATTCCGTTCAACCACCCAACTCCCGCTGTGACTTCCACGAAATGCCGCCCGCATTAATCATCATAATAATAACATCGTAATTATTATATTACTTTCGGTCCGATACATTAATTTACATAATTCCACACGGTTTATTATATTCGTAATCTAATAATATAATAATTGAACGTCTCGCCAATACGTTACGTCTTGTACGCTATACCATTGATTAAATATTTAATCAATGACTATACGGTCGGGTCTTATTAGATATTATGTGTATGATATCGTCCTATTTTATCGATGGTCCAAGTAGTTGAAAATAAATGGATGCCTACATTTTACATATTTCTCATATCGATTATCTTCACCCATATGCATGCATATTTTGGTAAAAATAAATGGATGGATGAAAAATGGAAAATGTAAAAAGTGAAAAGATGCCACCTCTCGATACTCATGCCAATTATCGAATAAGGCTATTAATATTACAAAACGTTTGTTTTTTATGAAGAATAAAGTATTTTTTTCTCTCTTACAGTTCATCCAGTGATCTCGTCGCCCAGCCAGTTAGTCGGTGCTCCAAAAGGCACCGAAGTCACGTTGGAATGCAACGTCGAAGCGTTCCCGAAGTCCATTAATTACTGGGTCCGAGAGAGCGGTAAGTCGTGTTAACCATGCGCCCTTTACCGCGTGTATTTATAATAACATTGAAATACGCGTATGTTTCATGATTTTTTTGACTTCGGAAAGATACCTGATTATAAATTAATTTTATAAGTCGAAACCAATCGTACAATGCACAACTCATAAATTTCCAGGCTATGTTCTTATTTATTTATTTTATTACATAAGTAGTTGTATCGAATTACATATATTTACAATCTATATTTATACATATATATAATATATATATATTTCATATTTTTAATTAATTAATTTTTTTTTTTATATGTATACATTATGTTGCAATCGACGTATACCATATTATATTGCCGCACCGTCATCACATATATTACCATATAATACGCGTAGAAGTTTTTGCGTATTTTACGCACGCTTAATACGATTTAGTGAATTTATATAATATTGAATACTCAGTTGAACTGTATTATATGCGTACAGCGTGGTGCTATTTGAAACCGACGGACAAATTGCATCTATCCGCGAAACGGCTTGAAAGAGCCAAATTAATTGATTACTTTGGTTTTTGGTATAATCCTTAGGGTCTTAATCTGGGTTCAAAAAGACCACGAATTCCAAAACATTCTGGCCAACGGATACATATATATATATATATATATATATATATATGTATAAAATACTGCCTCGTTCTTATTATTATAATTATATATATATATATGTATATTACATATACAACACGAGAAATTCGCATTTCACGTAGCAATAGTTATCACCATTCAATTTAAGGAACTTTTTGAACGTTTCTACTCTTGGAATTAAATACAATATATACCTTTTGGAAACATATTAAATTTATCGTAAATCGAACATATCAATTTATTTTAATCGGTTTATTTTAATATTTATATAGTTATATAATATTATTTGTATTCATGTTGTGTATATATTATATTTATATATATTACAATAACTCACACAATACACACTATTATAATATTATCAAAATAGTTTATATTGTTTTTTCAGTCATAATTATTTATTTTACTCAAATGAAAAATATACGGTGTACATTGCATTTAAAAGTGTTTTCATTTGAATACATTTTTAATAAAAGTATTTATAGAGCGTAAGATAAATCATCCGATCTTTATCTTGCGATCATATCTTCTTTCATAATAGTTGAATTTGAACGAAACCGCCCGCATTATGAGTTATTGTATGGATAACTGTATTATTTACCGAATTGTGCGAATGTATTTAAAAGAGTTAATGATTTTCAAAATACCAATACTTGTGATTATTTTGCTCAGAATCCCGAACAAATAATCGCAAAGAACTGAATACATATATATACTCGTATGTGGGATAAGTTGAAATAATAAATTAGCTTATTTGTCATTTAGAACGACGTTAAATTATTTATAGTCACATAATATAAAAAATTATACACGTTTCAGACTTAAATGAACTGAATTCCCAGAATATGTTTAATAATTTAATGTTTCAAAAACAAATATATAGCTGACTTGATACACTAAACTTTACAGCTTTCTTATTTAGGTAACCATGTTAAGTTTGAGTAGAAAGCTTAATTTATATTAATGCATAAATACATCCGGCTCTTGGAATCCATGTATAAATTATTTCACATACAAGTAAATGACAAATATATTCACATAAAATGTGAACCTTCTCATGTCAAAACACATATAAGTATATTAGGTACTGAAGTCGTAACCGAAAAGCAATTAATACTTCATAAACATATAAATAAATTATGTATTTTACGTATTATTTCGCGTTATCATACTTAGACCCGGTAAATAATAAAGTAATCAGAGAATAATTGAATAAATGTATTATTATTATTATTAATATATTATCCTTCACCACCACGAATAATATTTATAAAAAATATTGTTTTATTTCTCTCGTATTTTCCAGTAACAGTTGGACTGCATTTGAAGATAGTAAAAAAAAACTTTTTGTTCTAATTTTATGCTAATAAAATTAAATTTTCGAATTATTTTAATTCATGATATCGTTTGTGGGAAATCGTCGTGCGAAAACCATTATGAACGTTTTTAGTATTCTGAATACCATAATATTAAATTATATAGGTACAATAAAACAGAACAATCTGGATATCAATGGTGCTCTTGAGAACTGGTAGTTTTCATTTTGTTTTCGTTGTTTAACGTAAACTTTATGATTATGTATTTGGTTTACTCATTTTTCAGAGATTGGTCACGGACAAGACGAGCCAGATAATAAAATCCATGGAAAAACGTGGGCAAATAAGAGAAAGTTTGTTTTAATATATATATATTTATATATATATATATATATATATATATATATATATATGTTTATAATATATTTATACAATATACAAATATGTATACTTGGCCGAGAAAGTGGTTAAGGGACTGGTGATGACAGCTTCTTGGCTAAAAACCAGGTCTCCTTCCCTAGTTCATTTATGGCTTTGCCAAAATACCCCCGGTCATGTTTTTAATCGACCTCGCACCACCCTAGGAATATTAAGTAAGCTCACGCCCGGCTGTCCCTGTTTAATTATTGAAGCCAAGAATATTTTACTAATATTTATTATTATTATTATTTTTTTTTTGCTCCAAATTAATTTATCTCATTGAAGAGAGGGCAGATAGAGAGAAAGAGAGATCGAGAGAGAGAGAACCGTCGTCGTCGCATACACCGTCTATTATTTTTCTCCTTCGTGTCATTGATACTACCAATACCAAATGATCGAGAACAGCAATAACGATAAAATAAATTTTAAACCTATATTATAAGACATAGAAGATGTGAGATGCGAAGAAAAACATTGCATTTCTTTGTTTTTATCGAACCATCTACATCTCATGTGCGCATACATTATGTTATTAACCCGCCATCCGTTGTTTCTGCATTTTAATAATTTAATTTGCTTTCGAAATTATGTCTCTATGTGCATATGTACTCATAAACTTCCCAAACTTATACTCCCCTACGGTTGTTGTTTTTGTCAAATAACATAAATTACGAACTCTAAAATCCAGAACATTATGCGATTTCAGTTCTTAATATTCTTATATAAATGTAACATTAATAAGATTGTCGTTTAAAAATAAAAAATATTGTTTTTTTCTTAAGGGTCTAATCTTCATATCTTATAACTTTCAAGTAATGACGTTTAGATTGAACGATATTATTGTGTCCGTGTATTATTATACCACACGACAAATTAAAATCGCGTTATTGATAGCAGTCTGTCACTACTGCAATGTTTTCGGATACTTCGATATAATTACAATGTTTCACACAAGTTTCACTAAATAGCGTTTTGTTGCATTTACACATGTTTCATACTTGCAAAAATAGATATTATGATATTCATACTCGTTTGGAGTTTACACTCTCCAGCGCTACCCACAAATATGAAGTAATTCGTTTTTAGTAATACGTTTATTTCACAACTGTGAACGAATATTCTACTTTCGGGACCGGCGAATGACGTTTTTTATCTCTAAAGAAAGTTTTGATATTAGTACCTAATAATAAGCTGAAATATTAATTTTCAAATATTTTCGAAACTCTTATACTATCATAATATCATGTACAATTAATAATAATATTACGCTCACGTTTTATCGTATACACATATTTTATTGCCATGAAAATCAACTTCTTACTTGCGTTTCATAACGGAAATCTATCATACTCGGGTACACTGCGTGACAACACAGAAATGCAATTGCATTATATAATAAGGCGGAGAATAAAATTTCCGGTAGAATGTGTATATGCGATTTGCTGGGATAGCCCATGAATTACGTACGATGTTGTTTTCGAAATATTCTAAAAAAAAATCAACCATACACTCGCGTTCTTCCACAAATATATCATATTATACAGATCCGTACGTAATACAATATTCAAAAACGCTTATCTGACGAATTCGTTATTTCCATTTTTTGTTGTTCGTGCGTATATATATCCATATATCTTTCCATAATAATATCTACACGGTACTGAAGTGTCGTTTAAATCAGAGGTGCACAACCTTAGGGTCACGACCTCTAAAGGGGTCGCCAATGATTTTATACTGCTCCAGATTAAATGTTGAAGCTGCTTTAACAGTAGCAGTGTCAAATATCAAACCAAACATAGAACCAATCATATCCATAATGCAAGCTTTGACTCTCATTAAAATAATTAAATAGTATTTTTATAATTTTAGATTTTATAAAACTCTAAATTTGTTTTTTTTTTTTTGTGTGTTTTGGATAAATTAAATTAAAGAAATATTAAAATTGCCTAAAATTAACGATTTAATTTATACGAATAAAATGTTTGTATACATTAAAACTATTAAGTAAATATATACTATACAGTTATAAAATTTCGATTGGAAGGGGGGGGGTCGTATTATCAAAATAAATCATTTTGGGGGGTTACGGATCAAAAAAGTTTCCGCACCACTGCTTTAAATAATCAGCACCACGATATTGCGTAATTCATAGGCTCTACATTCGATTTGATATCTAAACTCAAAAGCGTTTCGAAGATTATTCAATTTCAATCGATAAACATAAATTGCATCATACTTATAGTATACCAAGAACGCTCACAAGGAAAGTGTTAGAGGAAAGCGGAAAAAATAAAAATAAAATAATAATAATAATAATAATAAATCGTATATTTTATGCTTCTTTAACATTGTCATAATATTGTACATAATAATGATTTGAGTTAATCGTATTATGTATAAAGTACAATGGTTCATATTATTTTTCCAAGGAATTCCAAGCCCCTTTAGGACGGGTAACTATTTTAATATTCTCGGCGAACGGCCGATTCCCGAAAACTTTCGAACGATATCAGAAATCTTTAAGAGTTGGCATGTGGCCACGTGCAAACAATAATACTCAATACAAACGCATATTATGACGTGTACCTGCTCACATGTTATTATTACACGCATGATAGCGTTGTTAACTTACCCGACATAAGTATTCATAACGTATTTATAAGATCGAATCGTTCGTTTGGGAGATTTGTATCGATTGCGTTTAATCGCGTTTCTCGAAAATGTGTGGGGGATCACGTTTATTACATCCCTTAATTATTATGAACATTTAATCGGATTTAAACGTGTATATATAAATACTTTCATTTCGATAAAATCGATACCAATTCGTATATTGTCATTATTCGCAGTATCTACACGTAAACTGAAGTAACTTAAGTATGGCCCTTACATAATGATATGTCCCACGATTCCATACTAACGTGCAGTTCACTTTATTAATTAATAGCTAAACACAGATGATAATGTAATATATATATATATATATACATATATTATATATAAGTAGTGCATGTTCATACGTTTGGAATCATATAAAATTGTTAAAATATAATACATTAATTAGTTTTTATTTCAAGATACAAGTTTTAAATTTTCGACAATAATATTTGTTCACATTTTTGAAATAAATTGTTGCCTGATTACGTATTCTCGAGACAATGGGAACGTTAATTGTTAAGTATCCCGAAACTCGTTTTATCGTGAAAACAAAGACATGCCCTTGCCCGGCTTGTATTTAAAAAGTCGAACAATTAATGGAATATCCAGCTGATTGAACAGTGAACACAACGCATTTTTATTCAAATATTTATCCACGATTCGCAATTCTATTTCGTAAAAGTATTACGTATTTCAATTTACATTTAAATGTGGTAGAAATAATTGCTTGGATTTTTTTATCACTACTATATTATAGTCAATTAAAAAATAAAAATTACATGTATTGTCGCATATATTTATCAGCAATTCAAGTTTGCGACTTTCTATTTTACCACAGTATGAATTAACATAGGCAATACGCCTATACACTATTTTACGTTTAAAAATGTTCCGTATACTGTCTAAATAATATTTTTAAAAATATCGAACGTTCGGGGTATTTTTTCCGAACAAAACGTACAGGATATTTAATCACTGCATGAAATATTCCACATAGATGTATTATATTTTACGTACTTCAATACGATCCCGATTCTAGAGTATGCTAAAACATTATTCCTGGTGGAAACAAATATCCTGCTTTTATAGTAAAAAAAAAAACCACACACTTCTTTCGATAAACCATTCGTGAACTGTTGTTGTTGACATCCTCTCAGTTTCAATGTGTATTTCATCGTGTTCACGTGTAAAACTTGTAGTCACTTGTAGTCACTTGCAAAGACGACTCGCATTTTTCTCGCGTTTGATGTTTTCGTGGTAGCGAAATAATTGGTATAATATATACACGTCGTAAAGCAGTGCGCTTCCTGTGCAAATATTATATAATGTATCAAACTTAGTCATGGAAATAATGGATTACATAGTATTATTAAAAATGTATAAATACATTGTACTGTTCACAAACGGTTCGGAATAAAAGATAGAAACAGTATACTGCGTGTACGGCGCACTCTCCTTTAACCAGTGGTCCTTGCGATGGCGGCGGCAGCGGTAAAGACCTATACAATATGTAAATTCTTTAAAGCAGCGATTCTTAAACTGTGTTCCATGGAACTCTGGGGTTCCGCGGTGATCACTTCAGGGTTCCTCAAAACTAAAATGTTTTTTTTTTCAAAATTTTTAAAAAAAACTACTTTAAAAAATTTAACTTGAGATTTGTACCTAGTATATCATCCATCCAGGACAAAATCAAAAAGTTTGCCAACAAACATGCGAAAAAACTTAATCTGCATCCCAATGCAACCGCTAAACAACTTTTAGACAACTCGCAAGACATTAGGCGCCTAAAGCCATACGACTTAGCCTAAAGGAAAGGGGATAAGGAAAGGTACCTCACTGGAGGTACAACCCCAAACATGTTATTGTATAATATATATTTAAGTAATTAGTATATTTTAGTATTATATTATATCATTAGTATTTTATATTTATATTTAAGTTATTATTAATATTATTACTTATAAAATATCCTATATTACTACTCACAATGTATTGTATGTATAAAGACTTTTGGTCGGTTAAATAAAAAAAGCCATAGACAGTTAAGATTAGTAGTGGCTAGTGGTGGGAGGGGATTAGGAAATGTTTGTATTAAAATAATATATAGTGTGGTCTATACTTACTTTTATAATCTATTCCCACGTATTTATTGGTATACATATTATTATTGTATGAAATTATTATTTCGGTTGTTTTTATTTTAACGTAAATAAAAAAAGGTGGGGTTCCACGATATAAGTGAACATCAAAAAGGGTTCTATAGATAAAATGTTTAAGAAACGCTGCTTTATAGACGTTTCAATATCGGGTTCTCCGACGTCCTGCTCGTTTTTCGAATGTATTCTGCGGCGACACAGCATATTATTTATCATAATACATTGCAGCGCAACAATTTCGACAAGAGCTTTACTACCGCGCGATGAAATAAGTGTATCATAATACATACTGTACATTAGTGTATACAATAACCATCACCGGAAGGCACAAAAGACGTGGCGACGACTTTCAAATTTCCCATCGGTCGTATTGAGGGAGGGAGGGGGGCAGATCTGTGACTAACGGATCCAGAGATTTTCTGTGGTGAGACGACTGGCTAAAAATAAAAGAGTATAGGCCTCAGTGTAATCCTAGCACATATATACGAGTGGAAAACGACGCGGACACGATAGAATTCCCAAGGGATGTTGCTTGCCGTTTGCTGTTTTACATATGGTTCTGTTTTGTTTTCGAGCTTTGTCGCAATTCGTATACACATTTGTTCATTTACATTTACATATACGCATAAAGTAACGCCCGTGACAACCTTACTGTAATAGTATATATACGTACCACGCGGCTTTCGCTAGACTTTCTCCGGTCGTCGTCGTACAGGCAGCCGCGAAACTCGCGTCGTCGTCGTGGTAATCGTCTGGGGACCCGTTGCGCGACGTGTATAGACGTTTCGTTTTGCAATATTTTTCGCGCACGAAGTGAAACGAAAATCCGATCGCGTGCCCCGGTCGAAATGTATAGCTAAATGTATCGCCGCCGTCGCGCCTAAACTCAACAGACCCGCGCAATATCCTGCGAAAGCTACCAATCGTTACACGGGCAAACCATCGTGATACCGAGGTCCACACGTTCATGGGCTCATGGGTGCACGCCTTCCTTAGCTTGGATCGTATACACCGGACAGGTCAATTATACGGTCGCTCGTGGACAGTGCGTGAGACTTAAAAAAATATAATATATAATAAGATATAATAAAATTATAAAATTTGGCGTATTTAAATATGTATTTAATTGCTTGTAAATATAAAATATAAAACATTTCAATAATAAAAATACGTCTATTAACATAAGAATCTATCTGTACCATTACAATATAACGTAACAAGTTATAGGATTTTATTATCTGATATCACTCCACAACACACAACATTTTCATAAAACTCATAATACTAGCTGACGCTTCTTGTTTAAAAAAAAATTTCATAGGTATTTCTTTGTAGTTTGTATTGTTTTATTATTTAAATTCAGAATGAATTTCTTTAAATTGTCTAATTTTTATTAACAAATTATTAGAACCGATAGGCATTCTGGTTGACGATGATTTTTTCAAATGTTATGTTTTCATTTTTGCCCTAAAATCTAAATTATATAAACCGTATTTAGTGTCCTGTATTTATAATTATCAACGACAAATAATAATTTCCAAAATTTATTTGATCGTTTTAACCTATTCATTACACTCAATACTCATTGTATAAAGAAATTTGAAATTACACTGAAAGTATAATATTATCTTATCATCATAACATGTTTTTTTCTTTAATAAACTTCCTTTCATGCATATTTTTTATACACAAAAGTTCCGATGTTTCACATTTGTCAGGCATCCCGCGACGGCTCAATTTTTTTTTTTTTTTGTTTGACGTCGTTCAAAACCATTCGACACAATTAAAAACAATTTCACCCGAATCGGCTTTCGGTCTCGACGTATTTCAAACGACCAGACCTTTAATGAGGAGGGTTACGCGGCGGCCAACAGTCGAATGTCGACATTAATTTGTTTTTACAGTCTATATGTATACAATATATTTACAGTCTAAGACGAAATAATAATTAATATTGATTAATTTCATGATTCCTTTCTTCCTCTCTTGTTTTTTCTATTGTTTTATTAATGCGCAAGAAATGCAAAATATTTATAATGTTGCTAAATAATGAATTATACTTTAACTGACAAGTTTCATTTATTTTAACAAATATCTACAAACAATGATATGAGATCATGCGTATTAAGTTTAAAATAATAGTCTATATATATATATATATATATATATATAATTATAGTAGTTGACAAATCGATTAAACAATTTGTTTATTGTTTTGTGTTCCAGGTGATATGGTCATAACTAATGATAAATACCAAACGACTAGCACCCAGAAGTCTATATTCGAGGATCAAATGGTGTTAACCATCAAATCGGTGGTGAGACACGACTTGGGATCTTATCGGTGCATAGCGAAAAACTCGTTGGGCGAGGTGGAAAGCAACATCAGATTGTATGGTGAGCAATTATGAAATAAATTTGTTCGTCGAAAGACGGATATAACACAACAGTGACGTGTATAATTGGCGAGGGTTGGGGACGACGAGGGACTGTAATTTGTTATGAGATATCGCTGTTTACTGTCAAAACCTTTTCGCGGTATCTTGCGCTTTATATTCTACAATACGACGCACTTTTCCGCATTATTACAAAATGAGAAATATTTCATACGTCGCAAAAACTTTCGGGTCGTTTAATACAGTGTTTAATCACAAGCCATTGAGTAATCAAAACTTTAACCGAAACATCATTTAAACAAATACATATTATAATAATAAGTCGTATTTGTGGTCGAACTTGCTAAAATTCTGACTATGATTAATGTTATGAAATGTGGATTTAAATTTCGTTTGAAGGATAACAAACCGACTTCGGGACGACAAGCGAAACGCAACGCTGATGTGTCTACTGCGACTACTTGTGTACTATGTACGATATTAATCGATCTTATACGCTACCACGTGGGATACTTGTCCAATACGTAGTCTAATAAATACAATCTCACAAAATCGAAAATGAACACACTGTGTGTGCACTGTTTAACTTATCCTAGAAATACATTAAATAGGTTCGAGTTTTAGATTATCTTCATTGTACTTATGTGGTTTGGACTCCAAACTATGATCCAGTACATCATAGTTGATCATAGTATTTTCCTTTTACTCAATAACAGAAACCATTTGTTCTTCCTTCGTACATGCATTTATTATTATTCATTACTAGATCGTCCTTAGTACTCACACACCTCAAACAAGCATTAAGCATTAGATTTTTTAATAATATTTTTTTCATAATATAAAAAACAATCACTAAACGTTATTTGACATTTGTATTTGTCTATATTTGTATATATCGCTGTAAAATGCTCAAAAATACGTTTGTAATTCAGTCGGTAGTAATATATAACTATATAGGTACCATTATTATACTCTTATAAAAATTAAATATAAACTTTAATCCAATAAAAATAATACGTCAAAATTTTGGTTTTGATTTCGCACGATTTTATTTTTATGGATTATTAAATAAAATAAAAATATTGATGTAAATGATTAATATTTTCAATTTATATGAAAAACATGTGTCAAAAAAGCCGAGATTGATAAGAGAAATATAATGCGTCCTGATAACAAAAAAATCCCAACATTTGAATTTATCTATACAAAATTAACCATAAAACGTTATATGCTTGGTTTCTTACCATATGCTATATTTGTAGTGTAGTGGTGTAAAACAAATATACAAACACTAAACACAAATGACTTATAATCGAAATATTTACATACATATTTTAATGGAGATAATGTTTGTCTACATATTACTAAGGTAAACTACCGAACACCATTCACAACCGAGATGAAGGTTTTTTTTATTTTCTAAAGGTACTATTACCGAGTTTCGTGTGGACCGTGAACCAATAATGCGTTAACACTACCGAGCAATGCCCAATATATTTGAAAATATTCTCGCCGTTTATTTGAATGTGATTACTGAACATGATGGGGTATCTAAATGATACATAATACATTATGACATAATTCCTGAAAAATTGAAAGTAAAATATATGTGGTAGTTCATTTTATCAAGGTCACAGTGTGTACGGGAAACCGCGGTGATCATACCTTTATACCACGGTCGGTTAGCCCCGTGGATTGTGGTTAAAGTACTTTAAAATCAAAAATCCCATACCATGTTTCCGTGTCACTTATTGCGCGTTCAAATACCGATTACTAGTGGCCGACCAACTATATAATTCTATGATAATATCTTTTATAGAATATAATCCTTATAAATATTCGAATAATTATAAATATGAACGCATGTCATAGCCTAGCGGTATAAGGTGGCTGTGCGTAATTGTACGGTCATCGGTTCGAATCCGGGCGGCACAGCCGTTCGGTGAGAAGATGCCGCTACCACCCCCTCCCAAACTATAACACGTAATTGAGTCTTCATAAAATAATCATCGAGATATAATGACCACGATGCCAAAATCTCCCTAACAAAAAAAAAAAAAATTATAAATATATTTTTACTTTATCTTGTATTTTGCAAATCTTAAAACCTAGTAATCTTACTATTACCTTTACTATAATTTACATATGTTATAAAAACGCCAAAAATCATATTGCTAACCTATACCTAAGTTTGGATGATTCATGAACTACCTACTTAAGTAAAAGAAAAATAATATTATTAATAGTTGGATAATAATAATTATTCTCGTTTGCCACTGCTGCAGAGATACGGGGCTTGGAAGATACCGGGGACATGGAGAACAGTGGCCTGTTGAACCACTACCGGGATGAGCTGTTCACCGAGACTTACTATCATAATTCGGGAGAAGCAGGCGGGGATGGTGGTGGCGGAAATGGGATTGGTGATAACCGGAACCGGACCAAGCACAGGCAATACGGGGACGTGTTGCAACCACCACCCGCCAGTCCCAGCGCTTCCGTTCGTCTGGTGCCGCCGTTCTACCGGACATTCAAGTATCTCTGACACGCGGCGACCGTCTGGTAAGCACGGCGCGCATAGTTCCGTACTTACTAGGCGAATCCTGTATGCACGACCACGACGTATACGCGGCGTTGGTCTCTCGCCGGTCGGTACACCAAACGCGTTTTATCGTTGACGTATACGGTTATCATTATTTTTACTATAATAATAATTGTAACTGTTAAATATTATTGTATGGTTATTACTTATTACCATAACAACTTATTAGTATAATAATATCGTATAGTCATCGGGTCGTGAAAAACAAAAAAATAAAATAAATCCCAAATCGATCGTTTGGTCGTCGGTCGTTTGTATAATAATCGTTCTAGAGCGACACACTCAAGTGTTTATATAATATAATTTGGATACCTGCGACTGTAATATAAAAGAGCATAATAATAAAAATAGCTCGCTTGAATAATAATAATAATAATAATAATAACAACTTCTACTAAAACTTAAATAGAATGTGACGATGTCGTCACGTGTATCCTCTATACCAGCGATACTCATCCTGCGGCCCTCCGATAGTTTATATATGGCCCAAACAGAACTCATTGAATTGATGAAAAAATATAAATTTCAAATCTAATATTATATAAATATAAAATAGGTATAACAAAATAATTAGTGTGTCGTACGTAATTACGATAAGGATGATTATGTTTTTGTATTTTCATTAATTATAACGATTTTAATGTATTTCATCTTATCGCTAAACTGGTCGTTGTGTTGTCTATCATACATTTTCAAATGTTATACACAATATTATATACATTTTTTTTAGTTCTCTTTTTTAATTTCTATTCCGTTGATTTCCACTTGCGGCCCGCGTAATATTTTAAAATATTTTATGTGGCCCAAATAAAAAAAAAAAAGGTTGAGTATTACTGTTCAATATCATTCCACCACCGGTTGTTCCCCAACCCGCCGTTCCCATTGACCGTAACCAGCTAGACTAGCGTTTATTCGTACAATGACGGCGGCGGCGAAATTACATGGGCTTAAAGACATTTTATCGTTTTGTAAGTTTTATCAATTTTCTCGTAATGCCACAAACTCTAACTTACCCTGCAGGTACTACTCGTATATATTATAATATACGCCTCGACCCAGCAGCGTTATTATGGTGATGATAATAATTCAATTTAGACACGCCTACATCAAGAGTTGTGTAATGAAATTATCCCAGTCTTGTCCACGGACAACACAGCCTCTTCCCGTTTTACGCGCACGCGTGCACACGCAGGTGTATATTATTACGATAAAATGTATATGTTTTATGTTAAAAAAAACATTGTTGTGAATATTATATTTATAATATATTCTACTACTCGCCGTGTACGCAACTGTGTACGATAACTATATTTTAACGATAATGATCAAAGTTTAATTAATAATAAATAATTGTTATAATTAATAAAAAAAAAACTATTATTATTATAACAATTACTACTATACGATGATAATGTTATTATTACAATACTATTATATAATTATATGTACGTACGTGAAACGCGTACGATTATTGTTTTATGTTATATTTGATGACTATTTGAATAGAAAAAATAACAATATATTATATTATATCGATATTTAATACGAAATAAAAAAATAAAAATAATATACAGTTCAATTATAAATGATTTCCATACTATATACTGATTTTATTTGTTTTTCATTCGTCCCTTCCTTTGGAACGTAACCGGTTCTATCGTTAAAACTTACACCTGATACTTGAGAAGTAATATAATATTCTTGCAAAGGTATCACGGCAGCCGTCATCGTTATACCGAAGACGATCATATGGAACGAACCATACTGCAACTCTTCGAATCAATCAACAATAAAAACAGCAAATGTGAAATTGAAATTAAAAGCTAATGGTGTGGTGTTTCTCATTAAACATTTTTCGCTGGAATTCATTAAAACCGTATACTATATAGGTTAGTTATTTTTTTATATACATTCGTTCTGTACACCACCACTACATAGCCGCGTCAATAAAAACAAAGCCAAAACATATCTATTTAAGTATTAAATGTAAAATAACATGTCGTGACTTACTAATTCATAACTGCCTAGCCAGAACCGGTGGACGAATCATGTTGAATTTTAGGAATAATTCAGCAGGTTAAAAGGTGTAAAAGGGATAAAAATGAAAAAAAAATTTCCGTAATCACTAATGAAGCTTTGAATAGGTATGAAATTTGGTCAATAGTTGCGTTTTATGATGTACAGAACCACCGTTACTACACTACAGCGGGTTTTGATTAATTACGAAATTCAACCTGGTGTTATTTGCATTCATAATTAATTTAATCATATCACTGGAAAATTAAACTCGGGACCACGCTGGGTAATGAAAGCTAATGTTATATATGTATAGACGTTAGAGCGTTAGACTGTTGCCGTGTCCAAGATTCTCCACAAAACAGCCTTTCCAGGTATGTACGTATATTAATTTGCATATATGTGTGTTGTTGTACGCAGTGGTCGAAGTAGCTCAATATAAATGGAAGGGTTATAAATGGAAGATTTTACGCAGAGATGCCATAGCTCTTTTGATTATAAGCTGAAAACACTTATCAAATTATACTAACATACTACATAAAGAACTCAAAATATTAAAAATTTTGAAAACTAAGTCAAAACAGTTCAGAAATCGAATTGATTGTTTTAAGTAGTAAAATTCAATAAAATAATTAATACATTTATAAATCCAGATATCCAACCAACCAACAGTGAACTTTAAAAGATAAAACTTAAACAAACTATAGCCATACATAAGAACAATAGTGATATTCAATTAGAAAATTACAATAATATAAAAACGTGAGAGGACATTTTAGTAGCGAATAACGAATTATAACAATTGTATATGCACGAATGTATCAAGGTAGTTTCTAATAACTGTTCGCTTGAGGCCAAGACGAATGGTGAAATCGATGATCATGATAATTTAATGCTTATATTTAAAAAAAATAAATAAGCAGTCACGGGACACCTAATATATGTGAAACATCGGAACTTTTGTGTATGAAAAATATGTATGAAAGAAAGGTCTATTAAAGAAAATAAAGATGGCATAATTATAATATTTCATCATGATATACTAATGTTATACTTTAAGTGTAATTTAAAATTTTTCAATTATTATTTGTCGCTGATAATTATAAACTCGTGGCACTAAACACGGTTTATATAATTTAGATTTAAGGACAAAAATGAAGACATAATATTTGAAAAAGTCATCGTCAACCACAATGCCTATTGGTTCTAATAATTTATTAATAAAAGTTAGACAATTTAAAGAAATTCATCCTGAATTTAAATAATAAAACAATACAAACCACAAATAAATCGTTTTTTTAAACAAAAAGGGTCAGCTAGTATTATGAGCTTTACGTAAATGTTATGTGTTGTGGAGTGATATCAGATAATATAATCCTATAACTTGTTATATAATGGTATAGATAGATTTCTACGTTAATATGCATATATTTATTATTGAAGTGTTTTATGTTTAATATTTACATGCAGTGAAACACATATTTAAATCTATGGCTTAACATATATGGGTGGAAAGAGGATATCGCTAAGCTGAGACTGATCACGGATTGAGCCGGCTAGTCAGTGGTCACGAGCGTACCATCGCTACGCCAATAGTCGATCACTCATCCATATTGCCATTAGATGTTTCATATTGAAAAAAAAAAAAAACGCTCTTAATTCGAACAAGGAATGTCGTGGTGGGAGTGCTGGGGAAATACATCAACAGTATACCACCATCCGGGTGAAGTATAGTTTTATATGCTTTGATAATCTAGTATATTATATGTGATTAATATGATACATCCGACTCTTATTGTTTTCCAGTAAATCTACTGATAATATGTATTTCGTTTTTATGATTTCATCGCGTGCCTTTGAAATATCAATACGTCGTAGTATCGTTGCTTTGGGCACATATTTCAGTGCTGCTGCCAAATGACGTACTTGTTTATTATAAAGAAGTATAGTGCATAACACGGAATAGGTACTCGTATACACTCACCCAATATTACAATATTACACCATAGTCATAGTTTCAAATCAATATAATATTGTAATACGTTTTCACGGGACACCTTTTGCGCATATACACAAAACATCTTATTATTAAATTATTCTTTAATATAAAATGATATAAGTAATACACTTCAAGAGTATTATTGTATTCGTATATATTGAGTATACGTAAATTATAATAGGTACCGCGATTCTCCGTATACCGAGTATTTTTTTCTTAGTGTATTATATAATAATATATTTTATGATTTATAAAAATGGCTTTTTTTCGGTTATTTATTTATTTCAATTATAATACTCGCACAACAAACGAAATATCTCTTTGACAACACACATAAATATACATTTTAAATCTTTACTTCTTTCTAAAAGCATTAGGTTGGTTTTTTTTCTCTCTCTTTATGACCGGGTTCGAGTTTACTCACCAACAATACGGCGGTGGTGGTATAATAATAAAAACTGTTGATTTTTCATTTCGAAAATATAATACACGTCGTCGAGCGAAAAGACGAGAAATATTATTTCCCCGTCACTGTCGGACTGCCTGCTGTACTGCATTGTACAGTATTATAATTTCACTCGTGCGTTCTAATTGCAAAAAAAAAAAATAAAAAATAAAATAAAAAATAAAAGCACTTCCAAGAGGATATACATATTATTATACCGATTATTTATTAACGTTTTCGCGTTCGTTTCAAACCGGACTTGTTACGCGCGCGGATAATAGATTTATTTTTTTCTCAATAGACCGCCGTCGTCGTCACGAACACATTTCCATCGTGTCCCTGCATGCGTGCAAGCGCAGTGTAAAACATTGTCCGACATCTTGATTGCGCGTGGATGTCCGTGCACACATGACCATATAATATCGCGCTTGTTTCTCGAACGCGGTGTAATTTGCTTCAAGTCGCGCCGACTGTTATCGTAGCCAATCATCTTTTCGCCCAACAACTTTACGCGACGTATCCCATCCCTTTTGCACCCCAAAGCGCGTATCCCGTTCACATCCCGTGCGTACCATATGGCGCGCGTGTTTCACTATAACCCCGGCGACAACCGTCCGCCAGCAGTTCTGCGCGCGTATAGTTTAAACATACTTTTGTGCCAAAAGTGTTTAGTGCTCGTTTTCAACTTATGCCCGTCGTCCGTTTTCGTCGTTTCGCGTCGTCGTTCAATTTCAGACCATCTATAGTTTCGCAACAAATATGGTGCGTAACACTGCTGCTGACGAACAATGCTTGCCGTCGATCGTAATCGCATTGTTTTATTGTTCGTTATATTTGTCCATTTCTTATTAAAAACTAACTTTCGCCTTCTTCCCTACCCGATGAAAAAAATATCTCCGTTTTACAACCACAATCATTGTCACTACCCCCCCCCCCCACCCACCCATTGATCAACCAATATTGAAGTATTATCAATGTTAGTGATAAACAATATTATGTCTAGTATAATATAATTTTTTTGTTTTTGGTGTATATCTTTTTTGGTTTTTTGAAAAACAATCAACACTATTTGTACGATCAATGAAATATATAATAGTCAAACAGAAATATACAATATTGTTATTAGATATTAGTTTATTACTATTAAATGAACTGCGATCCCTATTCAGAAAAATATGTTCTCAACTAGTATTCAGCCGTATAGGCGTATTACTTGGTACAATGTATAAGGATGTATAAGGACGTATAAGGAAATCGAAGCATATTAATTGCCCCAAAACGTGATGACACACAAAAAAAACACACATCATTGTAAAACAAATAGATACCATCACTACGTTCAGAATCTAAAAAAATTATTTATTAAATAGATATCAGTGTATCTTTCAATATTTTAACTTTTTCTTTCGTATACATAACTATTGTTTACTTTTTTTTTCTTTTTTTTTGTATCAATTGATCATAGTTTTTGGTATACAAGTTCTGTATTTTTTATCGTGGAATGAATGATTTTCACAATGAAAAGATTTAGACAGATAATATAGAATATTATACCCACTGCGTTACCGTATATAGCCGTACAGGCAATGCACACTCTTCAGCAGACGGAACTTTAAATAACCAACTTATCTACTTAAAATAATAACACACAGATAGCGAAATGTTATGTTTTTACCGTTGTGATTATCGTACATATTTGTATCATAGATACGTATAAAATAAGGATATGATGTTTTTGTTTCGTGTTGTTGTTATATTTTATTGGTGTGTCTGCGTGTGCGTGCGTTCCACACTTGAAAGGAAAGAATACCGGGATTCCATATTATAAAACGCGCTTAACCCTGGCGTATGAATTCAGTCGAAAGCCGAGCTTACTGTTAAATGAAATTTTCCCAAAACGCACGACTCCAGAATTTCCATAAAATCAAATGAACGATTACCGAATGAAAGCATTGGCAGCGTTCTCAATTGAACCGTGGCTAAAAAAGCTTTTCACATACGATTGCGGGTGCGTGCACACACAATATATAGTATACAATATATTATGCATTCAATTCAAAGCCTAAGTACGGGATATTATCTTCTAAAACATACAAACGCGTGATTCTCGTATAAACACCGCACTTAAAACGAATAATACCAATCTTCGAACTTTTGCTCGTCTTTGCCCAACTACAGAGTACTATAATATCATATGTATGTTGTTGTTGTTGTTGTTGTTGTTGTTGTTGTTATTGTTGTTGTTGTCGTTCTTGATGCCGTATAAAACACACTTTGAATATTATATACTTTTAAACTATATTGTATAATAGTATTCAATTTTTATTCATACGTGCGGGCTGCTGAACTCGCTCCACGCATAAAATATATAATAATAATACACCTTATCGCATCGTTCACAGCCTCATTATCACACATGCCCGTCATTGTCGTCTTTTTCTGGGAACATAATCCCCATTTTTACGAAATAATTTTTTGACCGGCGCGATACTTTACTTTGATGTTGAAATTTGTTTTAAATATTTCACGTGAGAGTTAACGGCGCGTACAAGAACGGTAATTCGTTTGTCTAAGTTTGAAAACACCGTACGCCCCCCGGGAGCGATAATTAGACGTAATATCAACACTGCGCCGGCTGTCACCCGTAGTAGGAACAATAATTTTATTAGCTCCGTTCCCCCATTAAATTTCCCCGCACCGACACCAATAACGTCTTTGAAATATGATTTATATATTATAATATATCGGATCGTCTTTACTATATAATTACGTTTCAAATTGACCGCGTAATCAAGACGCCAGATCGAATGAAAACAGCTGCGAAATGATATTTCTGAAAGAACGAGAATCGCCGAAAACTATTATTAAATCTTATGTAGATATACCGATGGAATATGTTCTAAATATTAATTTGATTTTTATTGATCCCCAATTCGTGGGTAAAAACACCGGGTATATGCCGTATCGCGGTTCATGCATATAGGAGTGCAATTCTAGGTATTTATCCTCTTTTATCAGTTATTGTATTGTTCCAACAAATCCTTTTCGACAACACTTCAACTTGTCGTTACAGTAGCGTACAAGCGCAGTGTTTTGCCGTGATAGTCAAACCGTCGATTGAACCCATTTCGATTTCTCTCGTCCGCCCGTTAGTTCTGGTACGCGAGCACGCACTAAATCTCCATGAGTATCGCGCAATCGTTCCGACAAATCGCCTGTCATTTGTATTGGCTTCAATACAGCTATTAAGAAGCGGAGATATTTAACATTTAACGAATGCGTGTTAAATCAGAAAATATTCACTTAAAAGTGTTAAAGCCCGCACTGAAAGTGCACGATCTAATGCACTCAACACAAGCCCAAGGATATAAAATGAAATTATTTCGAATAGTGAAAATTATATCCAAGCAAATATATACTAAATATAATGTAAGCCATAGACGTGTTTAAGGAGGGTCCGATGGGCACTTCCCCCCCTTGGTGGGTTAATGTCACAAGATTGATACATTTTATTATTTATAAAAATTATTTGGTTTTTAAAAACAATAAAAATTTCGTGGTAATTTATGTTTTAAAAAAAATCTTATATCATATAAAACGTTTATAACTAAAAAAAAAGGTTTTGCTGATTTAAAAATGTATTGTGCTTTCCTGGCCACCAAGGTCTGGACATACCTATGATGTAAACTTATGTGATTTAATATAACTTGTAATACCCTTTTTGTAGATTTGTCATGTTATTGAATACTTTACTAAACGGTAGCATCAATATCATTAACTTGCCAGTATATTGCTTACAGAAGAGGTTCCTACTATGGGTAATGATTATATTTTTAGTGGTTTGCGTTATATTTTTAAATAATACGTAATTTTTTTTTAAATGTAATTCTATAATTCCATTTTTCTATTACTTTTTTTTCCCCGTTAATGTTCAAATTTAGTTTTATCGTAAATCTTTATCTCTGGGTGTGACTATTCCGAGTTTATAATTATAATGAGTTTATGTGACCATACGATTCGCCTCTCGTTTGCTACAGGTGGGCATCATATACATTCAATTAGTCTAATCATTAGACCGCTTGTTCAATTATATCCGTCGTCGTCGTCGTAATGAATGCGCGCGGAGACCACTCGTTACAATTATTATAGCGTTCTGCAACAATTTCAAGACTAGGATATTATTATTATTATAAGTCGTGCACGTCGTCATCTCGGCAACGGGCCACTTGTACAAGAACTGTTTTCCCCGACTGCAGTTACTCATGAATATAAATCGAACGGTGGCTATCGTGTCGTCTCGAGCCTCCCGAAACATATTATATAATCTCTCACGATTATTGCGATTGTTATGTCAAACACCATATTGTTAGTAGTGGTGGCTTCAAGGAGGGGGCCTAGGCCTTGGGTTTCCTCCCAAGCTCGTGTTTTTTTAAATAAAATTGTTTACTGTTAAAAATAAAATCAAACTTACCGTTGCACGAGAATGACGGAAGATAGGTTAATAGCATTATGCCTAATAAATATTGATTTATTAAATGGATATATTTGATCAAAAATATTATATAATAATTATATAATCTTATCAATTATTGATGTGTTTGCAAAAACTAAAAGTATGTGGCTTGAATTTGTATTGTAAAAATTGTTGTTTTTTTTTTTTGTTATAAAATTTTCTGAAAATTATGACTTTGCCCCCTCCCAACCAAGTCTCTGGAGCCACCTCTACTTGTTGGTCTTCTTATTGCATGTTTACTAAGCGTGTAATGTGCACCTGTAGGGGGGGGATATAACGTGTATAATATACGTAAAGTTAGTTTCCAACGAATCGAAACATAATAGTACATAAACAATTCATGAAAACCACATACGCATAATGTACGTGAGAGTTAGAAAATGTTCAATTTATTGTATACGTAATTATAATATATTAATGTATATGTATTGTATTAGATACGTTATATTTTTATTACAGTTGTAATAATTACTGCAATATGTTTAAACTATGCAATTGAACAACTTTGTATAATGTTTAGATTATAACCAACGATTATCAATAATTAGAAACAGTAAAATATAATATTTAGAAGACGGATATATTGAAGCTGTATAGTGTATGAAGCTATTCTTCATCATCACTATAATCTGATAAGAGTATAAAAGGTCCAAATTATTCCCGTGGCGACTATCACAGTCTCAGTCACTGGTTTTCTTGCTTTCAATTCTCAGGTCGAAGAATCGTCGTGCTCCATCGAAGGCTTGTAGATTTGCGTGGAAGTTTTTAAAATTTTTTTCTTATCCAGTATAGGATGAGAAATGTATTCCTTGTCGTTATGTATGAGTGTGTTCCTCATAACCCACGGGATCTTAAGAACTTCCTCAATAAATTGTTATGGAAAATTTGGATTTTTCTTTTATATTTTGTAGTATAGATTGAAGCCCATACTGAACACACTTAGGTAAGTAACAGTCTTACTTTACTTGTGTACAGCAATATAAAGCATTTTATTCGTAGAGTAGAAAAGTATACAGCTTTGATTAAAGGAATTGTAATCCATGATTTGTTGTCTCTGTCTATCATACGCACAACATAGGAATTTAGACATCTTCTATTTCCAACATACCGATCGATCAAATAATGCGATTCAAAACGACGAATTCTTATCGCATTAATTGATCCCGATTTGTACGTTGGAAATAGAAAACGTATAAATTCCTATATGTTGCGTGTGTGATAGACAGATACACAAAATTATGGTTTACAATCCCCTGAAGAAGAGGCGTCGGATTTTCATTTTATTGTGTCATTGCGACTATTAGAAGAGCCTTGCATGACTGCACCAGTATAGCGAACAATTGCGAATACTTTGCGCCTCAATCGATCAGCTAAGAATACATTAATATCTGTCATATCAATGAAACTACACAAATACCATATATATATATATATATATTAAGAGGTATGCACTTATTGTACAATATGATACGTGAATAATTTACCCGTTACCGCGTACATGGAAATTAAGATTAAAATGTTCACTATGTAAATTCCGTCCTTATATGTAATATGTCAAGTTTAAGATTTGAATTAGATGTTAAATGTTTATAATTTTAAGTATTATAAAATAATTATAAAATAGCTTTAACAGTTATACATTTATTTCATTATGTTATCAATTTAAATATTTTTATAGATTATAATTTATGAATTTATTTAAAAGACAAAAAATTTATCTTTTTGATGTAATTTTCATCTCAGATATTTCTATCTACAAATTTATATAACAAATATTTCTTTCCTGTTTTATCACATTTATCTGACCATCAACATTAACATTTAACATTACTGTTATACTATTTGTGTGAGTTTTTAAAAAAAAAAAAATTGTAATATTTTATAACCATAAAACAGTTATAACTCGTTTGAAAATTACGATATTGTAAAAAAGGGTCGTACTATCACAAATAATATAATAATAATCAGTTGAATATTAAGGCATACAACACAAAATTGGTTTTACTGAACGTCTATCTGATATGGTATACGTTATTCTTATAATACGCATGCGTGGAACCTATCTTAACATATTTATGAAGAAGCGTTGTATATGTGATTTTCAAAAATAGTTGTTGTTGTACACTTTTATTGCGTACTACAACATATCATTGGTAAATATTTTTAAATAGTAAATAAATAAATAATAATATCATTAATATCCTTGACTGTAAGTGCGAAACGTTGTACTGCAATTCTTACGCACTTGTTGGCAGATGTCAAGGTACTTTTTTCGAACCACAAACCATGTATAATATAATATTTTCCTTCAAAACAAGAATTTTCATACGTCCTTAATAATTTAATGGTTTTAGTTTTCAAAATCAGTATCAACAATATTCTTTTTTTTTATATTTAAAAAGCATCGCTGTTGTGATATAATTATGTATTTATGTCTATATAATTTTTTGTATAATTAATTTTATTATTATATTTATTTTTACAGTATTCACAATTTTCAAATTTTTAAAACATTTTCAATGTCATTTGCAAATGTTTACTTTGAACATCACATCCAATTAATATTGGAAAGTCCATTTTCGTTTTCAAAACTAATGTCGGACTAAGCATTTCAGAGTACCTACAATGTTAAATTTAGAACGAGCCCTTCTTGACCGAAAATACGTGGATGTAATTAGACCCCTGAATCAAATATTTTGTACTAAAATGCACGTTTATAGTAACTTTAGTGTATGATATAATATGTATGTTGTGTACCGTAATATATACTCACGCATACGGAACATCGTTATAAATCTCGGAACAGAAATATAATATTTAGAAAATGTATCCTTATGAGCAAATTAAAAAAAAAAAAATACAAATGAAATTAAAAAAGTGTGTGTGTGTTACCAGTACGCGCGCGGGAAGTTAAAATTCTTTTATACGGTACACGTGAGTGAGTGAAAAAGAAAGAAAGGCATGAATAGACTGGGGTAATAAGGATGGTAAAAAAAGAAAAGAAACAATGTAAATTATATTTTATATTTATTTTTTTTTTTATGCTAATGATTGATTATCATTTTGCTCAATCGATATAGTAGTTATGATTGGCATATGGTGACTGACATACGAAACGTACATTTGCGACTGAACATTATCCATATATCGCGTAAAAATTGCATTGATTGTTGTGCCTGATTTAGTAGTCAAAAATTGGGGACCAATAATATAATTTATAATACGTTATAATACATTGTTTTTTTTTCGGACAGCCAAATAAATTTTATAGATATTTCAAAAAAAAAAAAAGAATGGGTGGGCCTCGCTTTGCTGTACAGTTGGGGATGGAGTGTACCTCGTTTATAGGATAGGTCATTATTACGATGGATTTGTTAAATTTGAATGCAATGATAGCTATCATTGTATAC